>JAVTVY010030740.1:0-120456 GCA_036873755.1 Hanleya hanleyi
GCGCTTCCTGGAAAGTTAATATATCGTGTAATTAGCGTAGATTCCCAACCTGATCTTGTTCTCGCCGATTCCTGGGAGAATTATTATCTTCATTTTAGCGTAGATTCGCACCTCATGGCATGGTAAGTTAATATATTGTCTATTTCACGTAGATTCGCAAATACATTTTATTCATACACATTTTTTGTGGAATGGTAAGCAATATATTGTGTAATTAGAGCATTGATAATGTGATGTAAATTGCAAATATCCGCAATTCAAGAAGACTTAATATACTTTCTATTTAACATATATTCACAAAGCGGTTTAACCCTGTCAATCATGCTTCATTCTCTATTGTTGAACCCAGAAATGATATGTTGTTAATATAACAATAATATTATCTATGCGGCAGTAAATCTTTAACAAGTAAATTGAATGTGGATATCCCCTGTTTGTTGAACCTAGAAATGCCATATTGTTCCAATCACTATAAAACCATTAAGTGAACAATTCTCGTGAGAACCAAATGGCATTTGACGCTAGGGATTGCGTTCAAATGATAAAAGGTTGACAATAATTTGATGATATTCCGTGCAGATTTTAGCAACTATCTCCCTAAAAAAATAACTATATAGTCATCTGTGAGTGCATCCAAGGGGTGGTTTTAAAATTTGCAGTTCTATCGCGAGAGGCGGTGCATGGCCTCTCGGACTTACAGAAATGGTAATGGCAATGTCGCTCATGACAATGCTTCACCATTGATTGTTGAACCTAGAAACGGCATATTGTTACCATAATAACAATACTAAGAAAGGGCGTTAATCACGAAAGCTAAAAACCTGGACTCTCTCTGGTATATTGTTTAACCATAATCTTTGCTCCATGCTACATCTAATGCTACATTCTTATCTTCGCAATGAATATATCATGTCATAAGTACATGTAATTTGGATCACCTTGTTCTACAAAAATGATATTAGATACTTGTGCATTGCGTTTACGTGATAAAATCATATAATTATATCTTGTACGATTTATCACACATCATTTGCACTGACATTTTCTTCCTCCGGTACTGGCGCTATAGTCGCGTCTTTGTCTCTTCAATTGGTGGTATTGGGTCCATTGACATTATTAACAGAAGAAGCTGCTTCACCGAAGAATCAGAACGGCCATATGTTGTTAATAATAAGCCAGTAATTAAAATTGTTGTTATGGAACACTCTTTTCGATTTACAGTGATACATACAGAAATATTGTGGACAGGATACAAAAGTTGTTATCCATAAAATAGCCTTTTATTATTTATGGTATCAGGTCATTTCGTCACGCGATATTCCGGCATGCTACATTCGATAAACGACATTTCGGCACGCGACTATGACATGTGAAAATGTCGCGTGCCAAAATGTCGTACTCTTCACTTTGTGCCGAAATGTTGCATGCCGAAATCTCGTGTATGCCGAGCTGTCGCGTGCCGAAATGTCGCGGATTTGTTATATATTCGACTTTTTACTGGAGATATATGTGTCACTTGAGGGGAGATTTGGAGTGTTTGTTTCATACTTTTTCTTTATTCCCAGAAACTGAAATAGAATATGTTGTATCTGCTATCGACAATGTACAAAGAAAGCTAAAACCTGGCATGGAGATATCCAAACCATACTTGATTAGGTCTACACTAATTTGGGTTTGGATAGAAAAAACTCGGTAAAACAAAAGCCCGCTGCAAGTTCACTGAGATTGTATACATTCTTACTTTGAAAAGAAATGACTGCATATATGAATGCATTTGTAGATCAGTATCACTGATTTATAATGTACATATGTTATGTTTCAGGTACACTATAGATGGACTTAGGCATTTGTCTACTTTAGTTCAATGGTGTTTGTACCCGGCTCCAAGTGGGCGTTTTGTACAATAAATTCTGATTCTGACAACTTGCTAGAGTCATCTATACCACTGGCCTCCGTTATTACTGTTAAAAGAAATCACCTGGAAATGATATGCCAATCTACTTTTATTTAAGTCTGGGCGACGTGGAAATGTGGGAAATTTAAATTCAGTTGCCACAGTGCTATTTAGACAATATATTGTGAAGCCGGCGTGTGAAATTGAATCTGCGAATCTACGCTAAATAGACAATATATTAAGTACCGTATCCAGGAGGTACGAATCGATGCAATTTAGATGCGATTATCAAAGTGCTAATTAGACAATATATTGTTTCTTTCTGGGGAACAAGAGCTCCAAGTCCCAGCTTCGCACATATGTATATAGTCTACATTTCATTCGTGTATTTCGAAAAGGAAAACGCCGACATTCTCAGTATGAGCAAACTGAGAAGAATGGAATGTGCTCGCGTGAAGCTTTCTCGCGATGACAGATTAAGGAAAGAGATATTCAGCGTTTGACGTCATGTTACATTGTACGTCACAGGTTATGTTGACTTTGGTCCATGGAAGATGAGCGTTATCCGCTTTAATAAATATCGGCGACCCCAGTGGGTTATAACTTGTCATTGACGTCACGGACAAGTCGAACGATATTCTCGCTCACCCGAATCAGTCGGTGTACCTCGTGTGAGGGAGGATAGTTGAATCGATGCAAGGGGCATATTGCGGTCGGTGGATTGTTCGGGGGGAAACAGAATATATTGTATAATTAGCATCTCGTTCTAAATAGCAAAGTATCCTAGAAAATATCTGCAAATTAGCAGCTTTGCTAATTAGATTCTAAATAGATGCGAGAGAATATAAGCCAATCGCGCACCTTAATGAGCATGAAGCATATTAAGGCAGAGCCGATTGTCGTTCTTCTTCACTGGTCAGATTTTAGGGCAGGAGATAAGGCATAGCCGCGCATACAGCAATAAATTAATCCCTATGACCCTTTACTGACCCGTAACAGGAGACCAGGCTCTTACGATAAAAACAGAACTAACCAAGCCGCAATGAAGTCATATGGCTTTTGTTTATCTTTATATGATGTGGGTACTGTAAACAAATAGTACTAAAGCCGATACAGATTGAAACAGTTGTGTGACATTATTTATCTAAGCATATCCCCTGTAAATTCAGTATGATCTCAAGCGCTATTTGTTGAACATTCCGATCACTTTTCAATTCTGTGTTATATCTATGTTGACCGTGATGTACACAGAAACTCGTGTGCAAGGTAGGTCCACCACAGTGGTTAATGGTCAGGACCTACTGATCAAGCGCCGCTAATGTGGGCAGAAATAGTGGAGCGAGCCTGTGAAACGGAACATGCGCTGTGACGAAGTTTATTGTCATTCTGAACAGGGAGCCTTCCATGTTATGGTTCATACTTTGACCTTCCACCATATTTAATGATATCATCAAATATAAAGTATTTGCTGATATCATCAAATCATTTGCTGATATCAGCAAATCAATTGCTGATATCATCAAATCATTTGATGATATCAGCAAATCATTTGCTGATATCAACAAATAAAGCGTTTTTGATGATATCATCAAATGATTTGCTGATATCAGCAAATCAGTTGCAGATATCATCAAATGATTTGGTGATATCAGCAAATATTTGCTGATATCAACAAATATTTGCTGATATCAGTAAATATTTGTTGATATCAGCAAATATTTGATGATATCAGTAAATCATTTCATGATATCAGCAAATATTTGGTGATATCACCAAATACTGAATAAAAGGTAAAACGGCTTGCCATACGGTAGTACACTCAGAATCTGTTGACTACTTAAATGTTACAGTTTTCAAGGGGCCTGCATTTGCCAATACGGGTCAGCTGGAATACAAGGCATTTTTCAAACCAACTGACACACTCAAGCTATTACATTTTAAACGTTTCCATCCTCCCCATACATTTAAGGGTATCGTGAAGTCTCAAATTATTCGTTTTCACAGGATTTCTAGTGACCTCCAGTACTTCAATCAGTCGTGCTCTATCGTGTTCAAGGCGCTCCGGCCTCGAGGCTACTCAGCCCGTTCTCTCCGTAAAATAAAATCGGACACTCTCCGATAAATTACGAGTTATAACAAAGGGGACATACGCGAATCTGAACCTATATCAGGATCAAACGCAATCGACCTAGATACGGTGATGGGCGATCTGAAAAATGTGTAAAAGAGCGGTGTAAACTTAACTCATTTATCGCCACGCGTTCTACTTTCAAAAGTGAACAAACCAAAAATGAGTACCAAATTTGGGAATGTCTCAACTGCGACTCTGTCAACGTGATTTATCTCATAACGTGTCAATGCCTAAAACAGTATATTGGAGAAACTGCATTCAGAATACGAGCAACACGTCATAGGTCAGACATATTCTTGGAAAACGATGTCCCAGTGAATTACAAGCGTCTGGTCCGTCATTCATAATTCAGCCGTCGTCCATTAAAGAATATCCGCGTCCATAATCCAAAGACCTATTCCATATTCCATATAACAGTATTAGCACCAAATTCAAAAAGACAATCATATTATACATAAACATAGGCTTGTTTCCTGCAAGAGAGAAGCGGTCAACAGTTTTCAATGATGCCGGCAAGACATCATGATGTTCCAAAAATATCAAATCCGTATCGCTGATCAGTATTCTTAATCCATAATATTCGTTGTAAAGTCGTCATCTAAAGGATGATGTATCTCAGTCACGCTTTGATTGTGACTGTTCATATGAGTACCATGAGGATCTTGAAGTACATGGGTTCATACGGCCCCTAGCCCCGGGTTAAGCGGAATTAGACACAAGTTACGAAACGTAACGCCATAGATCTTGCACGCTACGCTCGTATTTTGCTATCAGCATACGATATGTATCGCCAAATTTGAGAAACTTTGAGTGGAGGCGCTTGGTGGTGTACCCCTGTTTTATAAGTTTCTGCAACAATGTTTTGTGACGTTGATTAAAATCGTCACATTTAACACAGGATCTAGCAAATGCTACTAGGCGTGATATCTATACGCCATATGCAGGTCCCACTGGAATATTACTGTCCAGAAAGGGATAGTTTACGATGTCGAAATTGTAATCATCTCTTTTGTCATACAGTCGAAGAGAGAGAAGGCCCGCTTCATTTTTATAGAGATATAGGTCTAAATATGATGTGCCTGTAGGGTTATAATGACAATTTTATTCTCCCATGTCATTCGTTTGAACAACATTTCGAGATCATGCCAATAGAAAAAATACCGACGCTCAACACTCAGGTAGAGACTGATAACCACTAAACTCCATTTCAAATTAAAGAAAGGACCATTTGACTTGAGACCAGTTATTGCTTACACCAAGAATAAGAGCTTACGTGACATCCTGGTATATACTAAGCTACATCCATTATCGTTACCTACATAAGCAGTGGGAATTATCTGGGTAACTGACATGACATTAACTTATGGCCGCAATCATCCCCCCCCCCGTTCCTCCCCTCTCAGAACTACTTACGTATAAGGTTTCATAGAGATGTATGTTACTTAAAAGAGATGTATCACATTCTATCATCATGACATGAAGCCAGAAACATAACCTGTCATTTCAAGTCCGCAAGAAACTTGTCTCTAGGATCACTTTTAGTAAAAAAGTTTGTTTCCACAGCCCTGTGCCCGTGCCTGAATTTATCAAAATATACATACATACATGCATACATAATTGCTGTATTTCGAAATACAAAACATGGAAATGATGTCGAGATTTGTATCTTTCTGTTCTAAATATTTTCAATTTACGAAATGGAAATCTGAATTGTCAAATTTTACATGAATAAGGGGCGATTGTTTCCTTTAACACAGGCGATTATGTAAACCCAGCTGGTGACTTCAGCCTCCCTGCCCTCCCCTCGCGTCCTCCCTTCCCAGAGAATTTTCCCTGGTGCTCCAAAATGAAGAAACGCTGAGAGCTGTAACGTAGTGCAGTTATAGCTTATCATATTGGGGTTATTTTGAACCTGTTGCATAATACTCGGAGCAGAGCACCATGAGCAAATTTAAAATGAATGGATGACATTGTGCTGTAACTGGAAAGTTATGTTTTGTTACTGATTTACCAGGCAGTTTCAGCGAAGAAATTACACAAATAAAAAATTGGAAAAGTCGGTCCGAAAAATCGTCCACAAAATGGCTTACTTTTGGAATATGAAGTCACTCTAATGTCATCATTGCCGCCATCTTGGATTTTGTTACAATTTCTAGTAGCGCTTGAACCAGTGATACAGTGTGGCAAGTTTCAGTTTCACAGCCTGGAGGATAATCAAAATAACGAAGCTGTTGGGAGGCTAACTTTTCTTTGAATAACAATATTGCCTCTCAAATGCCCTTTTGTGGGTCATAGGGTATCACAGAGCCCAGAGCAAAAGGCACCCCTTCTGATATTGTTATATGAGCTTCAAGCGATGGGTGTACCCAGTTTGGTGCTTTAGACCAGCGCGTCACGATCTTCCAAAAGTATGGCCCTAAGTCACTTCACTAAATGTAACTATATAACAAAATTTAAAAAACCTTTTGGTAGTTTCATTCTTCCTAAACTGGCGTAAACTTTAGTTTCTTCTTATTCGAGAAATAACAAGAAAACAAGAAAAGTGTCCCACAGGAAGTAACCCAGAGTGATTTATTAGTAACCCAGAGTGATTTATTAGTAACCCAGAGTGATTTATTAGTAACCCAGAGTGATTTATTAGTCCATTCCCCCATATTTTACAGTCTGACCTGAAATTAACATTTTCACCTCAAAATGGCAGAATGTTTTTCATGAGGTGTGAAATATAGCGGTACAAGTTATGATAGTTTATCAAGGTTTAACTTAAACCCAATTTCTAGAGCCTTTTCGGAGTTCTGCGCCCTAATTAATGTAATGCAATGGTGGTATAACTGTACAACGAATCATACGCAAAATATGTTGATGATATATTGTACCGGACAGGAGAGGGGAAGTGGGCGTGGGGTGGGGAGTGTGTTCATAACTGGCGGTTGACTAATTACAGAACCAGGAAACGCTTTGTTGTAGCGGTATGCACTTTTTGTAATTTTTAGTTTTTGGCCTAGGTATCGTCGCCTATAGCGAAATCGGAGGTAAAGATGTTAGAGATATATTTTCATATTATCATACATTCATTTAGTTCTGCACACAACACCTGTTTTAGGAGAAAACCCGATTGCGGACAGTCTGAAAAGTACCAGGGGAGCATTCGACATGAAGCTGGTGAGGACTGAAATTTTGAAATTCACATTCAAGATTTTGATTGGAGTAGTAGGTAAGCAAAAAAATTTATTATTGAAATGAATGTTTCATGCAAGTGGCATCCATGCCCAAATTATTAATTTATAATCTTGATATTAAAATGCTCAAGATTTCGACCAAACGTCATTTGGTCTAACCAATTTCAAGTCATTTTCCACAGCAGAATATACCCGACGGCACACATTGACTGTCACTATTAAACAACATGCTGTCAAAAAAGATCAAACCAGTGTGGACCACATGTAAATAGGTAGGGTAAAAATGCAATATATACATAATTTACTCAAAATAGAGATCTGATACATCAGGTGTTTACTTTTTAGTGTCTTGTGGTGGCTGCTAAAATAAATATAATTAAAATTTTATGTCCACTCTGTCCATTGTTGGTGCATCAGATCTCAAATTTGGAAGTTCAGAGCGTTAAATAACCTCTTGCTACAGAACCATAAAAGGAATATTCGAAATGTATACATTCAGAAAAAGATTTATTAACTATAAAAGGAATATTTGAAATATTCCATTCAGAAAAAGATTTATTAACTCTGGAACTCTTTATATTATGCAAATGTCCTGTTATATGACCAATAGTTTTTGTTAGAAAGCAAAACTAATGGCTAACTAAACATAATAAGGGCCTCATATTTCTTATTCAAAATGTATTTGGAGATTTCAGTTTTGAAATTTGAGATTTAATACACTACAATTGACAAACATCTTAAAATTATTTTTCATCAAAATATTGGATGACTGAGTGAGTGAGTGAGTGAGTAGGGTTTATCGTTGTTTTCAATAATATTTCAGTCATATCACGACGGTGCTTACATGTGCCAGGACCCGGGAGTGCCCACAGTTCTACTTATCCCTGACACCGATCAGCCCAACCAGTGCAGCACTCGGTCAGCAAAATAGTGCTAACTTGCAGCCACAATACCCAATACTCTAAAAAGTACTGTTGTTAAAGGCTAAGCACTATTGTTAGTACTAAGTACTATTATTAGTTGACAGCTTTTCCGTACACTTTCTCACGATGTAAAGCAGAAAGAACTACCAGCTATACAACGTATACTGTAACGTAAGGTAAAAATACATATACGCTAACAAGCGTTTACAAGTGGTGAATCGAGTGCCTTGGTGCATTAAATATTTCAATAGTGTTCACATATAATTAAACGCAACATTAAAAGGTAATGGAAAACGATGCCGGCGTACTGACTGTAAATATACGGACTGCAAATTTCTAAAAACAATCACAAGAACCAAACGCCTGTGATGATTTGTATCCCAGTCACGCTTTACTGTAGCTGTTCATGTGGACATCTTGAATGACATGACTACAAAGTCTATAGCACCAGCTTGAGCGCTATTACTCCCTTACTCCCCCTCTCACCATCACCATAACGCCAAGATCAGAATAAAACTTATCACTGTGGTGGACTTATAATTTCAATTCATTAGACATGATCTATTTCTAATACATTGCCTGACACCGCGAGTCTCTCCATGTGCACGTATTAACTTACACATACATAATTACACAGAAAGGATATTCAATATTCCTACACAAATTACTTCTTTGTATTTGATTAACTTCTATCATATATGCACACAGAAAAGTATATTAAAACATATGGTTTTCTCTTATTTATGGAGTATACGTATCCTCAAACTATGTGTACGGTACCTAATATATGTAATAAAGTTATCATCATGAGAGGTTCCAGACAACCAAATGCCAACTGTCCATCATTATACCGAACAACCCTATCGGAACGGAGATCTTAGAAGATCAGCATAGCGATGAATTTCCTGTTTGACTTGGCTAAAACATGATATCTATCAACACAGCAGTGACACATACATGTATATTCTGTGGGAAGTTTATTACATCGTAAAATAAATGAAGTTACATTCCGCGTTCATAGATAACAAAGAGGATGTGCCGATGTGCGTTTCTGCACGTGTTCAGGACAAACATGAATCAGGTAGCAATACAGGTCTATCTTTTAGCTTGTTACACCTGCCCTATATCCAACTGTCGTAATGAAAAGAGAACATCGAGAGAAGTGAAAACTACAGATAAGTCATCAACCCTTCCCATACAATCGTTTTTCAAACACGAGAAGCTTCGTGAGATAAGAGATATCGAGAGTAGAGGACAGTTATTCACATAGGTGGTGAACTGCGCCGCTTCCATATTTGAGGTACGTCAGCTAAAGCTGGCACATTCTACTGCTCCTCCCTATACTTTTCATATTTGGGCTACGTCAGCTAAAGCTGGCACATTCTACTGCTCCTCCCTACTTTTCTTATTTGGGCTACGTCAGCTAAAGCTGGCACATTCTACTCCTCCTCCCTACTTTTCTTATTTGGGCTACGTCAGCTAAAGCTGGCACATTCTACTGCTCCTCCCTACTTTTCTTATTTGGGCTACGTCAGCTAAAGCTGGCACATTCTACTCCTCCTCCCTACTTTTCTTATTTGGGCTACGTCAGCTAAAGCTGGCACATTCTACTGCTCCTCCCTACTTTTCTTATTTGGGCTACGTCAGCTAAAGCTAGCACATTCTACTGCTCCTCCCTACTTTTCTTATTTGGGCTACGTCAGCTAAAGCTGACACATTCTACTGCTCCTCCCTACTTTTCTTATTTGGGCTACGTCAGCTAAAGCTGGCACATTCTACTGCTCCTCCCTACTTTTCTTATTTGGGCTACGTCAGCTAAAGCTGGCACATTCTACTGCTCCTCCCTACTTTTCTTATTTGGGCTACGTCAGCTAAAGCTGGCACATTCTACTGCTGCTCCCTACTTTTCATATTTGGGCTACGTCAGCTAAAGCTGGCACATTCTACTGCTCCTCCCTACTTTTCTTATTTGGGCTACGTCAGCTAAAGCTGGCACATTCTACTGCTCCTCCCTACTTTTCTTAATTGGGCTACGTCAGCTAAAGCTGGCACATTCTACTGCTCCTCCCTACTTTTCTTATTTGGGCTACGTCAGCTAAAGCTGGCACATTCTACTGCTCCTCCCTACTTTTCATATTTGGGCTACGTCAGCTAAAGCTGGCACATTCTACTGCTCCTCCCTACTTTTCTTATTTGGGCTACGTCAGCTAAAGCTGGCGCATTCTACTGCTCCTCCCTACTTTTCATATTTGGGCTACGTCAGCTAAAGCTGGCACATTCTACTGCTCCTCCCTACTTTTCTTATTTAGGCTACGTCAGCTAAAGCTGGCGCATTCTACTGCTCCTCCCTACTTTTCATATTTGGGCTACGTCAGCTAAAGCTGGCGCATTCTACTTCTCCTCCCTACTTTTCTTATTTGGGCTACGTCAGCTAAAGCTGGCACATTCTACTGCTCCTCCCTACTTTTCTTATTTGGGCTACGTCAGCTAAAGCTGGCACATTCTACTGCTCCTCCATATACTTTTCATATTTGGGCTACGTCAGCTAAAGCTGGCACATTCTACTGCTCCTCCCTACTTTTCTTATTTGGGCTACGTCAGCTAAAGCTGACACATTCTACTGCTCCTCCCTATACTTTTCATATTTGGGCTACGTCAGCTAAAGCTGGCACATTCTACTACTCCTCCCTACTTTTCATATTTGGGCTACGTCAGCTAAAGCTTGCACATTCTACTGCTCCTCCCTATACTTTTCATATTTGGGCTACGTCAGCTAAAGCTGGCACATTCTACTGCTCCTCCCTACTTTTCTTATTTGGGCTACGTCAGCTAAAGCTGGCACATTCTGCTGCTTCTCTCTAATTTTCATATTCGGTTACCTAACTTTCCAACAAATCAGCTGATTTCTCTTCCGATTTGACCAGGATAACTATGAGGTCGCGTACCAAGATTAAGCAGGCCTTCAAGTGGTTCACAGTGAAAATATAGGGAAATTTGCCAAAATATAGAAATGATATAGGAATTTTCTTATTAAAATATAGGAAATAAAGGAATGTCATTACTACATTGCAGATTCCAAACTTGGTAGTTTTCTGGTGTTTAATCAAATTATTTTCACTGAATGCGTCATAGTGTTTTCATATTTTTCTGACGTGTATTTCTCAATGCCAATTTGACTCATTTCAAAGCATTGGTGAAAGTGCTCATGAGAAAAAATTCAAAATACAGGAGATATAGGAGGTTTTGGCTTACATATGAGAAAAGTCTAAAAAATATAGGAATTGTAGGAAATATAGGAGTCGCTTGAAAGCCTGATTAAGGCCCAAAGGGCAACGGTCAATATCACTGACCGCCAGCAACTCAATAAAACACGAACGACTCATAGATATCACTTTAAAGTGCAACTGTTAAGTGCAAGTCTATGTCATATTCAAGATAACGATGTGAATAACAAAAAGTAGTAAAGTTTTCTCCCCAGTGTTTCACACGCATAATATCTAAGAGGATTAAAAGGAAGCTTTCTACAGTAGGAGAGAAATCTGCACTGCCCCTTTGACGTCAGAGATGACGTTAACAATGTCATACTTCGAGCGTCTACATCGTCTGCGGGACGTCGCGGCAATGCAGAGAATGGAACAGTTTCGTAAAAATGTTGCGTTATGACGTGGTTTATCGTTTTTTATTAACGCCAAAATTTCTGACAGGCATGTGGCGCTGCGCTCTACAATAATATTAATAGCATTGAAAATGTTATTATAAAAGCCGTAAAACAAGAATCACGGTATAAATTTTATAATTTAGAGGATTATCTGCGAAAGTAGCTTTAACGACGTACATGTAGTTCATATAGTGGCAATTAAGGTCTTTTTCCTTTCTAGCATAAAGATACTGATAATATACTGGTCGTGCTAATATATAAATTATTTCAATACATAAACATATATTCACATAAAATTTACCTACGGGTTTACAGTTCTATTTTTCCGGGAGCGTTGAACTCTTCAGCCCTGTTCTAAGTTATTTTACTTTTAAGCACGTATAAATTCACAAATATACAAGCACAGACAGGTTTACAGGACATTCATATAGCGGTGGACTTTCCCTGTCCCATTCTCCGACAAATGATCTATAATAGGTGTCACAAAATACGAAATACGACAGAACACGTTCTTAGAGCCAGAATGTGGTATGGCGAACATGCAAGAAAAAAATCTTGATCAGTGATTAGGATTGTATGCATAGAACATCATCATAGACCGGCGGCATAGCTGATGAATTTGTTCCTTTTGAATACCATGCAGTGCACCAATTTGTAGGCTGCTAGGCTGGCCCATGTTGATTAATTCGCGATGCCATTCTCAATTCACGTTATAATAGATTATAGAAATGTTTATAAAAATTGTCGTATAAGCAAGGGGGTATGGATATTTGAATTTGTGTGAATCTTCACAATTGATAGACAGTTAAGTGTTCAATAATGCACACAACGAAGTCAATATTTATCCGTGCGCGCGCTACTCAGTCCTTAATTTGTGACGTCACAGGGGATCATCTTCAATTCTCAGCTGAAATTAGAATATTTTCCAAATGATGATTTTGAACATTTTGAACATGTGAAAAAATGTGTTCCTGGCATCTTATGTGGTGACAAATGCCTCTTGACAAATTATTACATCATAGAATGGTGGGCCTATACATGTACGGTAAGTATGACTACGCTTATACAGTTTCATTTGTTTAAATCGGATTTCTAAGTTCACAACTAGCGTCACTATGAGCAATATGAAACGGGGTCTCAATTAGGTTCCATTACCCCAGTTTTTCATTATTTATTTAGACTTTGAGACTAGCTCCAAATTACGACCGAAAAAGTTCAAAATTCAGTGAATGGCTTGCTTAAATCTTCCAAATCTTTAGATTAGTTTCAGTTTTGATTAGGATATGTTTCTAGATGTTTATTGATTATGGAGTCTTGCTTTGAAATTGCCACTGGATGAAAATCTAACATAAACGTAGCTTCAGTTGTTCGCAGCTCCATCGATTTTATGGATATTTCAATCATATCATTTATGTTTTCTCGATACTAGAGGTCTTTACTGAATTGCGCATCACGTGGTCTCTTCTTGTCGCGCATTCATTACCACTGGTGCGTATGCATAACATGTGATCTATATTCCTAATAATAATTAAGTAGCACTTCCTTCTTTTTTTTATATTGTTTAACTTTATCATCTTACAAATATCAGTGTTATTGACATTGAATCGGGTATTAAGATCCGGGAATATTTCAAGGGGCAGCAAACAGCTGATGTTCGTTATTTACACTTAATATGTGGTTAAAGTTCATATTGATTATGAGATTTACCTCAACATTCGGATTGGCGCTGGGTTCGAAGTACTTTGCTTCAGAAATGACTCAAAATAGCACGATCTCCCCATTTAGAGATGACCCCGACTTGACATAACGTCACATGAATTATCTAAAGGGATATATTATGACACTACCATATTAGGCAATGTTTCTGGAATGAAACTATACTCTACAATTAGAGTTTGTATTGAAAATAAGGGAAGTGTATCTGAGAAAGCCCACCCCCTTCATTTGTAACATTTTGGCACAATATCGGAAAATGATCGTCCCATGTACCTCTACATGCATGACAAATGTCATTTGTTATCATGGTCATGCTGGTATCAAACAGATGAAAATTCGGCCTCAATAACGAGCTATGCCGCCGGACCAAAGGGAATTTTATCATTTGAGTTAATTGCTAGAATTTTTAACTCATTCTGAGCCCGACAAGAATGTGTCTGGTTGGTGTTGGTTCTAGTGTGTCACATTTTGTCATCGGCTCATTGACCTGTATTTCTGAACCGATGAATTCAGCAGTAAAGGATGCATGAAAATAGATTAATCAAGACTATGTGGCTGAAAAAACACCATCATGTTCCCGGCATATTATAACATTCCGCGGTCAAGCACAACAGTGAACAAGAACAGTTGCTTCGAGACAGAACAGCCACGAGACAACTATATAGAAATATGCAATACCAGTGTACTTCAAATTAACGTTTCTTGTTAGAGAATAGCAGTCAACATTTTTAATGGCTCAGTAGTCTTTGGCCAATTGAATGTAGAAGTCGTTGCCTGTTGCATATTGAATCTCAGTTACGCTTTATTTTGACTGTTTATATGGAAACCGTGGAGACATGCGGCTTATATCTACGGATTATGCGGAATCAGATAAAAAACAATGACAGTAGTCATACATGTAAACTAGTCTCCCACAAGACAGAATCGGTCAACAGTTTTCAATGATGCCAGTAAGCCATCATGATGTTCCAAAAGTATCGATATCAAGTGTTTTTTAATAAATATGATTTCCGCTGTAAAGTCATTATCTGGAGAATGGTGTATCTCAGTCATGCTTCGATTGTGAGTTTCATATGAACGCCATGGGGATCGTGAAGTACATGTGTTGTTCACACGGCTCCTAGCCTCGGGTTAAGCGGAATTAGACAGTTGAAGAAAGTGGCGCCATGGATCTTGCACGGTACGCCCTATTTTGGTATCAGTTTGAGCAATCTTAATAAATTAATATCCTATTAATGCTCCCCAATCGTACATGTCGCTATATAGGATCTTACGCATTTCAATTGAATTTGGTGTTCTGAGCGCCCATACCATGGATATTTAATAGCATTATGACATCATGGTCGCATCTGGACTCATCCATGCATTTGCAGTCGGGAAGGGGAGATAGGTTCACTGTGTCCATTTACCCCAATGTTTACACCAAAGATCAATCCATATATCTACCCTGTATTATGGTGCCACAATGTCGGGACCGCGGCAACATGAAAAGACTCCCCGCCAGCGAGCCGGCTAATTCGGCTGAGCCAACCAAAAAAGATTTGTCAGCGATGTTCTCTTCAAAGCACTATGAAGCGTTCTCGGGATTGGTTGACACGCGAGTTACTGCAAGCCTGTTAGATCCTACAAGCGACAATATCCAAATGAGAAGCAGATAGGATTTAATTTTAATTAGATTGTCAGTTTGAGATACTTTATCGATGCCTCATATTCATGATATCTAATAAACAATAGAACATATCAAAATACTTAATCTATGCAGAAACGCCAATGGGCACATCAAAATTGAAGGGCAAACGTTTTGGATGTGTAGATGCCCAGAGTTGGCGCACCTGAGGTGAATATTTGCATGTCCACATTCTGTTGTCTGGAGCAAAAATGTTGGTCGCAAGAGGATAATGTCGGACACCTGGTGAAGGAAAGATGAGCATTGAGGTGCCTTGTTTTGATATTCAAGAGATATCTACCTACCGGTAACCATATTCTGTCCTTTGGGGAAGCTACTTCGCATATAGTTGCCTGAACTGTGGATATAACCATGAGTGGTAGCGGGGCCTAAAAGGTGTAAGGGGAGCAGAGGAACCTGATAGCATGATGGGTCTTATTTGCTCCATGATTTAGTATCGAAATATGTGAGGTCATACAGTCAGATTGCTTAATAAAATTACCGGAACAACTAGATGCAGGCACCAAATTTGCCACAGCTGTACTCTGGTTCTGAAAAGCAAAAGCCTAGGAGCCATCCTGGACTGAGACTTTGTGTGCTGGTTTCGCTGAATATTCTGGTAGAACTTCTGTCATAAGCATAGAAGGTTTCATCTCTCTGTAGATTTATGAGTATCCGAAATATTTGGGGGAGGGGGACGGGCGATGCTGTACAACCAAAGTCGCTCAGGATCGATCTACAACTCCGATACGTTATTTCATATCGTTTTGAGATGGAATGCCCGTCCCTTGTTTGCTGACCAGCATTCAGCAAACCGCTCATTTGTACTGGCTCTTAGAAACTGGTCCATAATCCTAGCCCAGCTGCCTCTGTGATCTCTTCGCATGCACAGTCTAATTCGAATTGTCAAGAAGACCGAGTATATATGGAGAATGCAGGGCATCTACGATACTGCCACCTTTCTGAGACCAATGCAATTCCCTGTTTCCGTAAATAATGTCTTTGTACGAAGTGAGACTAGGAATACAACAGCTATCAGTCTACCTGGATGTATGTAGGCCAATTCAGAATGCTCACTTCTAGCACAAGCTTGCACCAAGATCCATGAACAAGTTGAGAGACATGGATGTTAGCGCGTTAGCGGCTGGATGCCTACAGTGGACCACCGAGATGGTGCTGTGGAAGAAAGCAGGGAGCATTTTAAGAGGTTCTTATCAGACTATTATTGTTCTCAAAGCTGCACGTGAGCTTTTCTCTGGAAGTGCCAATTTGCTCCTGAGAGCTACATAGTACAAATTACACTCTTATACTACCTCCAAAGATAGGCTTTTTGGCTGGAAGCAATTATGTCCCAATTATGAAGCTTCCAGGGCATTCTAAAAGAATATTTAATATTTACTGAAAATAAAGCCTCACAGCCGCGTAGTGGAATTTAGCTTTGAGATACCGAACCCCTGTATGCGGCAAATTGAAGAGCAATATCACTGCATGGGGTCTGCCCGTCTGAGACCAGGACCTATAGTTACATGCGATTTACCGAAGCTCATGGTCAGGGAAGCAAACAGGCTTGAGAACCAAGAGACAGAGTTGGACGGACAGACTACAACTGCCTTGATGCACAGGATATCCTAACAGGCACCGAGCTGGTCAGATTGTCGGAATAATTCAAGAGAGAGTATCCTTCAATAGTCGAAGTTTTCAAATGATTTCTTCGCCATATACAGAGTCTCCGAAAGACAATGCAAAGACAAATCAATCCTACCCGCTGGGCCTGTATCCATAAGGAAATTGGGAGATTCAATCCTGAGTGATTTACGGAAATGGTAATACTTGACAGTCAAATTCGTGTCAATATGCCAGTAGCAGTCATAATGTGCACCCTGGATGAAAAGTGATCAACAGTTAAGTGATGAATCACTAGGCCGTTATCTGGTTATGATGGAATATCAGGGACTCGGGTGTCATAGGAAGCACGTTATTCGATCATAGGTTATTTATGATTCTTTATAACGAGTATCAGATTTGTAATGTCTATATACTGATAATACCATCGAGAATAATTTCTTGTTTTCTTCAGGAATCCAGGAAACACCGCAGCAGAGTTGGAAAGACGGAATATTTAAAAAATAATGTTTTCATAGGCGTGCTCAATGGTTATATGACGCACGGTTAGTGTGGAAAACTTTATATTTTAAGGGCACGGTTAGTGTGGAAAACTTTATATTTTAAGGGCACGGTTAGTGTGGAAAACTTTATATTTTAAGGGCACGGTTAGTGTGGAAACCTTTATATTTTAAGGGCACGGTTAGTGTGGAAAACTTTATATCTTAAGGGCACGGTTAGTGTGGAAAACTTTATATCTTAAGGGCACGGTTAGCAAGTTGTAATAGGCACAAGTGTTATGGAATTCCAATAGTGCAGATTAGTTTGGCCTAGGCCAAAGTTTGCATTGAGGTATTTCCCATGAAAATCCCACTTTCCCTCTCAGATTCTGTCCAGTGACCCACCTGACTAATCCAGGACAGCGTATATTTATCCTTCTGCTGCCCGCCTGACATAATCACGTACGTTACTGCAAGGATATCTGTCATTACTAACACAACCCCATGCCAACCTGACACCATCAGTATGGTGCACGGGCGGAAGTTACTATCCTTGTTAATAAATTTCACGGTGAGACTGTGCTCTTGTCCCAGTTGAATATTTGATTGACCCTTGGCACAGACAAGAATATCTTCATCACATAAACACAAACCTTTCAGTTTATGGATGAGAAAAGATCTCCAGCTTTACCAACCTTCGAAACGGTTTTTGTTCAGACATGCCGTCCTACTTCCGTGACAAACGCCAACTGTCAGTCTGTCACACCTGGCAAACTCTACCTATCGACCTGTCTACCTCGCCTATCAACGACCTGCCTAGCCCTCATCATGCCAACCTTTACCTTCGGCAGAGAGACATGCCCTTTAAAAAAGTTCCTACTTTTTAGTCTCTCCAAATATATTCGTTCATTTCAGAGGAATTACGATCAGCCGAGGTGTCAATCCTCCGGTTCAAATGTTGGGGCTTGAAAAAAACTTCTCTCGTATTTTGGATTTTGTTCTGAGTGTGGCAAATTGAAGACAAACTTTCTAGCTCTATGAAAAATACAAATTTCTGAGAAGGGGTGACAACGTATCCTTAGCATTGGTTTAAAATTATTAAATATATTTATAGTGAATAATTGGTTGTATTTATTTTATTTACAGCCATGGCAGTTGTCTACTTTGGCGTCATTATGGGTGGGAGATATACAATCGCGAAGGCCGGGATCTACCTAAACCCGCAACATGTTACTGAGACGATGTCAGTCAAACGGACAACTACTCCCCCAGTGTTGAAGCGCAGTAGCAAGCAATCGGCAGAGCAACCAAACAAGTCAAAGCTCAAAGATATTTCATTACCAGAGCCCACAAGCAAGCCTTCGACAAATCATACAAGCAGACCACTCTCAATGCCCAAGGGCAACACATTGATGAAGCTCACAAAAAAGCCATTGGCGAAGCCCATAGGCAGATCGCTTGCAATGCTCAAGGGCAACACATCAGGGAATATCACAGAAAAGTCTTTGTCAGAGCCGACAAGAAATTCCGAGTTGCAACGTTACCTTTGTGTATATCTTATGGGCCGACTAGGAAACTTGATGTTTCAGTTTGCGTCCCTCGTTGGAATAGCCCGACTGAAGGGTATGATCCCGGTCATCCCATACGACAGTGAATTACTCAAGATATTCAAACTAAACATAACTTTAGTGAATAAACAGGTTTGTGAATCATTCCCACGTCATTCGGAGAGACGACCATGTGCGTTTGACAAGGGATCCATAGCATTCCAAAACAGTACATCAAACTATAGGCTGTTCGGATATCTTCAGTCCTGGCGATACTTCGACAATGTTGTAGGTGAACTGAAATCACAGTTTACGCTCAAAGATGAAATATTAACAAAAGCAAAAAACAATATATTAAGATCATTAGCAAATGTACAACACATGAAATCGACGTCGAATACCACCTTTGTTGGTATACATGTTCGGAGGGGAGATATGATCAAAGAAGATAAAGTCCTTTTTGGTTACAAAGTTGCTACGAGGGACTACTTTCTACACGCCATGAACCTGTTTAGGGTAAAATATAGAGATATTGTGTTTGTTGTGTGCTCTAATGACATGCAGTGGTTCCACGCGGTCATCCCACATTTCCCAGACGTTGTTTTCAGTTCATCACAGGAACCGGAAGTTGACATGGCCACGCTTGCGCTGTGCAACCACACGATTATGAGTGTAGGTACGTACGGATGGTGGGCATCATGGTTGTCGGGAGGTACAACGATGTATTACAAATACCAGTTCCGACAAAACACAACGTTAGCAACACAATTCAATCTATCAGATTATATGTACCCTAGCTGGATCGGAATGAAATAAATTCTGTGAGGGTGTTTTTGAATTGAAAACATAGTTCTTCATCAGATGAATTCCATTTTTTAATGGAATGTAATAAATACGATAATTTTCGGGACATATTTCTATTTAAATGTGATAGCATGAATGCCAACTTTTCTCAACTCGATATTTCAAACAAATTTATATGGCTCTTATCGTGCGAGGATCCAATTATTGTGAAAAATTAAGGTAAGTTTGTTCATGATTGTATGAGCGCACGTAGCAATATGATTGATGGTTTGGCATCTAAACATGACAAATGTGTTACTGGTACAGGAATGAGAGATGTTAGCTAATATACGTTTTTAGTGTTACACACAGATACTAGTCAGTAAGATCATAATTTATTGTAAAATGCCAGCGAATCGTTGCTCCTGGCATTATTGTTCCTTGTATCACGACTGCTATTTTTCCGTAAATCAAATTATTTCTAATCAACTAGGTTATTTTATATGTATATATACTTAATTATCTTCGCTTGATTGTATATCTGCTCGATAACGGGCGCTGTGATCAGCAAATAAAGAACCTTGAACCTTGAACCTCATCAAAACGCGGTAATCTGACTATGCACATACCACAGCATGAACGCTTTCTGGGCGTTGTTGTTAAAGGAGAAGAAAACATATGACTAATGTATACACTGAACGAAAGATCTTTCTCCCCTGTATCCAAAAATGTAAGCAAATATTTTTGCGATTTTTTACCGCCGATCTTTTCCTATCGAAACATCAAAACTGGACAGATTCATAAGTGTCGCCATTACAGGGGCTTGCGTCTATTTTAACCAATCAGAAATGCCGAAAACATATTGTGCGCATCGCTTCGTGACGTCAGCCGGGCTCATGCTCACTTTCGCCCTGTACGTTAAAGTAAGAGAAACTCTCGGAACTGCAGGTCTATACTTTGTATACCGGTGCCGTTATAATTTGATAGTGGTAGGCTGCCAATATTCCGCAAATACACGGGCATCATGCCGCAGTGTGTGACGTTTGGCTGTTCTAACAGAACTGGGAATACAAACCTTCCAAAGACCGTGACATTTCATCAGATGTACTAAAACAGTGGGTGCATAACGTCGGTCGGCAGGATTTTACTTCAGACTAATCAGAGAAAAACTTTTGCACAGTGAGGCTGATACAATAAATTGGAGTGAGTTTTTCAGTATTTCAACACTATTTCAGTCATATCACGACGTTTGGTTCCTATTCCTGTCAAATTGTAATCATTCCAATGTAAGAAAGGCTTTTCACCTTCCCCGCTAGAGAGCGGCGTGGCCCGGGTGACGTCACACGCTTAGACGAATGGCGGCACGCTTGAGAGACAATGATGCGCAGGTTGAATGCCGATTTAATCGAGTAGAAAAATTCGCAAAAAATATTTGCTTACATTTTTGGATACGCGGGAGATAGATCTTTCATTCAGTGTATACATTAGTCGTATGTTTTCTTCTCCTTTAACTGAGCGCTTGCTGAAATCCGCCATACATTTGTCATGCCTGTGTCTGCCCAAGTCAAATGACCCAGTCCCGTGTATGGTAGGCCGTAGGGGACAAAAATCGCCATTTGGTGTAGGCACATATTCTTAGCCAATCACAGAGCTGTTTGACGTGTAGACATTAATTATTATCTGTCTACATACAATTTAATTCGATATCATATCAAACTATTTTATATCCGTATACATATTATTTAGATACTGCATCAAATATTTCGATGCTACATCAAATAAATTTGTATCGCCATTCAAATCATTTAGATACTGTATTGAATAAATTTGTATCCGTATACATATTATTTAGGTATGGCATCCCAATATTTAAATTGTGACTGACCGTAGGGGACAAAAATCGGCATTTGGTGTAGACACATATTATTAGCCAATCACAGAGCTGTTTTACGTGTAGACACTAATTATTAATTTAATTCGGTATCATATGGAATTATTTTATATCCGTATACATATTATTTAGATACTGCATCAAATATTTCAATGCTACATCAAATTAATTTGTATACGCATTGCAGATGATTTAGATACTACATCGAATCATTTTGTATCCGTATACATATTATTTTACATGGTATCCTAAATATATTTCGATGTAGCATCGTATTGAACCAATTAAATCGTCGGAATTATAGACACCATACATCATTTCCTCTCCTATAATCACTACAGCCAATCGAATCAACTTTTATGAAAAGGAAATTACTCCCTGTCTGTACGAGACATGTTTCAGAAGTTGAAAAATGGTGCCTTGGCACATGTGGCCACACGTGGAATCTGTAACGCACGCTGTCGTTGGTTGCTCCATTTCTACAGGAAACAGAACATTTTGTAACGGAAGCGATTACTGCGTGTCATACATATTTCCAGTGGTCGTGATTGAATGAATTATGTATGACATATTTAATTAATTATATGACATATATAATGAAATATGTATGACATACATAAAACTGTTATATGATTGACTGAAATGTGTCTCCACCAAATAGCCATTTTTGTCCTCTGTGGCCAACCACACTTTCAAATATTGGGATGCCATATATAAATGATATGTATACGGATACAAAATGATTTGAATGGGGATACAAATTAATTTGATGTAGCATCGAAATATTTGATGCAGTATCTAAATAATATGTATACGGATATAAAATAATTCGATATGATATCGAACTAAATTGTATGTAGACATATAATAATTAATGTCAACACGTAAAATTCCTCTGTGATTGGCTAATAATATGTGTCTACACCAAATGACGATTGTTGTCCCCTACGGCCTACCATACCCGTGCGCGAGTCATGAATATAACACGTGTACAATGGAAGAAGGGGCCGATTCCCAAATAGAGATTATATCATAACTTCCATAGCTAGGCCCTTTGGAAAAATGATATGGAAGTGTTATTTTTGGAGCAATACTTCAGAGTACACATCCTTAAGTTCCAATATTTAAAGAGCACGAGGTAAGCTTGTTGCGAGCAAGGATGAAATTGCAAGTTATAAAAACGTGTCGAAATCTCATTTTAAATAAATTGGACGTCCTCGAAGCTCGTTTGACAAGAAAGGCCCATGGTCCCTTTCCCCAAACGTCGGCCCATACATACTGTACCCCAAAACGCATCCCAACTACCAGTCGGACGGCAAAGAAAAGACATCCTGCGCACTGGCACACTGATTTTTCTCGGGTCAATCAAAAACAAATTTGTTGGAGTGAAACTGTGTTGTATTTACATATAACATATAGTTGCTATTAACAAGAATCTTCTGGTATGTTTTTGATCAAATATAAGCAGATCAAATATGCAAGCGTCAGCAGAAGGAGGTTATCCACACCATTTTTTATTCACTTGTGTAACTGCCCTGCATATTTCGAATCGAAAACGTTCAAAAACATTTCCTAGCGAAAGATACTGAGAATTTTATTCACTCATGGACAGTCCAATGTTCAATCAGTGTTGAAGTGTATATCTGCTGTTACTTCCTCCGAGGTATCACTGCAGAGAGCGGAGTTTTTGTCTCTGTTTGGTCCCTTGAACTGAATAGATTTTTCTTCTAAGATTTGTGGATAGTTCATACATAATACAGGAAAATGTAATCTGTAGGCATTCTTCGGTGATTTATAACCGTTTACCGGTACTTTCACTGTACAACTTTCACTGTTTTCTGGTAGACGATGAGAAACATAGTTTATGATATCTTGGAGGGCTTATTATTCATGTAGCTACTCGGAGATCAGCTATCCCGATATCTTGGAGATTGACCTATTTTGATATCGTGGAGATGGACCTATTTTGATATCGTGGTGGAGATTGAGACTTGGAGTTGAATATTTGACACTTGGAGATTGGGACTCTTGACACTTGTTCATATCTCCTTCATTGTTTTTTTTTTAATTCAGACTCTTGATATCTGGTATCTTAAGCCGTTAGCATTTGATATCTTGGGACATTAAATTGTTGGAGATTGATCGTTTTGAAGGTGGAAATCATAGCTTAGATGACAATTCAATTGTTCTCGAGCTGACATTTTGTAATTTGATACAATATCGTGAATGATGGGTATCGATTGTATGCAACAAAGAATTTCTTTTGGGCATTTTTACCCTAATCTGTATCTTCATGCTGTACAAAAAGGGAGTTCACTTTAGAAATTCATTCATCAGGACACTCAAAATGACAAAGGTAAGGCACTACATCTTCTTCTTTTTCTTATTCCTTTGCATTGTCGCAGTGTGCAAATATTCACAATCCACTCAATCTACATTTCCATGCACCAACAAGATTCACAAGCAATATATTTCCCAAATACACAGATTTCGAACAATATGGCCAACAGCGATTATTAATGCTGGCGACTGATGTTGAGAAAAATCCTGGTGCATTCTTCAATAATTTGTATGGTCAACCATCTTATGTAATATTAGCGGACTATCACCAAGAAAGTGCTCTGTTCCCTGGTGAGTCTAGGGGGCGCCAATGTCTATGTAATTGTTTACTTTTCTGCTTGCAAGCTGAATCGGATGTATAAGTAGCGAAATTTACAGAAAAAATTTGTACCAAGGCGATGTTAAGCTATTTGGTAGCCTTACTACCATATCTGCATTGTACACCACAGTCATGATGGAGACCATAAGAATGCGTTTTGTGTATTTAGCGATAAATACAGATCTATATACAATCCATCACTGTACATGTGAAATTTGACTCTTTTCGGAGAATTGGAGCGATATGCAAGAGTACAACAATAGTAAACAAAAGAACTTCTTGCTATCACTTAGATATAGACTTAAGCCACCTGATTAGCGACTGCCTCAGGACCCTTGGTCCTGTGGTTAGTGGTCAAGGCAAGTCAGAACCAAAATATATTGATGGTTAAACTGTATGGAATGGAAAGATAAATTGAATGAATTGATTTATATTCTGGTTCTTGGCTGCCTACTACACAGAACTCTATCCAAAAGGGCGTAAAATACGTTCAATTTATTGAAAATGAGCTTTTGACGCGTTTTGAGCTTTCAATTAGAACTTGGTCGCAACAAAATTATCTCGTTTTCTTTAAATATTGGAAATTGAAGATGTGTATTCTGGGGTTTTGCTCCAAAAATTACACTTCCACATTTTTACAGACGGCCTAGCTGTGGGCCGATAGCCGGGGAAAGGGGCCATGGTTCTTTCAGGAAGAAATTAAGAAAAAAAAATGTTTTTTTCCTTGGTTCTTTTATTTTCATATTTTTCCTGAAAATTTCTGAACATATTGGACAGTCTATTTTCATATTTAAAGAAAAAAACCCATTTGTTTTATCTTGTTATCACTGACATACCAAAAGGTAAGAAAAATAAGTAAACCTGTTTTTAATTATTTTTTTGCCTTTTAATATGTCAATGATAACAAAATAAAACGATTTTTTCTTAATATTTCCAAGTAAAATATAAAAATAGACTGTCCAACATGTTCAGACTTTGCAAAATATGAAAATAAAAGAACAAATGAAAAATTTCCATAATTTTTTTCTGGGTTCATTGGGCTCGTATCCATAAAGGGCTCCTGTCCTATTTGGCTCCTGTCCTGGACCCGTACCTCTCAGCTCTCTCTCGCCACAATGAGAATATCGGAAGGACCATATACCCTACCCGCAAACTTGGATTGAGAATACAAAAAAGGTAGGGTTCAGAAATTGTACTGTATAACAACCGTTAAGCTACGGATACGACTGTCACACACGGAAAAGATTTGCATTCAAATACATCTTATGAAATATGTATCGAATCTGCCACCTGAACTATTACCAGTAAAATTGAAAAACGAATTGAAAATAAACGGATTCTTTTAAACTAAATTATTTTTACGTTATGGCGTGACTGTGACGTCCTCCAACGATAACTGTTAAACCCTGTTAACTGGTTTTGGTAGATAAGGACCTAATACGCGAAGTGTGAGTATACCTTTGAAATACTAAAAGTATCCAAGGAATCATATCCGACCCCCCAAATTTGGATTTAGAATGTGATGGTGTGGGTTCAGAAGAGTAGTAGTAGTATAGGAAGGGCAAATCTTGTCGGATTTCTGCGGGTGGGGCGTAACATAGGGGTTTAATGAGGGTTGGCCTGAGGTAGATCTTAGACCTGGGGTTGGTGGCTTCAGACTAGCACAATTTTCTCGATTGTTTTTTTCGCCTTCGCTGCAACGAATAATCAAAGACCAAGCTACGCGGGTAAAGCGGGTATCGCTAGTTAACTGTTTGGCTTTAGTTTGGAAGATTCCATTCAATTTGGGGGCTTGAGATCGGATGGGGTCATTAAGTTAGGTGGTGGGGGTCTATTTCTTGTGACTATTGGTTGATTACCGAGCCTGCGATTTCGCCCCAAAACAATAGGCAATTCCGTTAAACCATCCATTATCTGAGTAGTTAGATGACGGAAAACTAACATTTATTTAGGGTGCGCAGAGGCGTGTTTGAACGGTATAGGGGCTATTCTTGGTCCAAATATATCGTATTTAATGTTTGAGATGTCACATAAGTCGCCAGAGATTACACGCCTCTGCGCACGGTATAGGGGCTATTCTTGGTCCAAATATGTCGTATGGAGTGTTTGAGATACAAGCGTCTAGTCCGTCATTCATAATTCAGCCGTCGTCCATTAAAGAATATCCGCGTCCATAATCCAAAGACCTATTCCATATCCATAAAACAGTATTAGCACCAAATTCAAAAAAGACAATCATAGTATACATAAACATAGACTAGTTTCCTGCAAGAGAGAAGCGGTCAACAGTTTTCAATGTCATATATGTCGTAAGAGATGATTACAATTTCGACATCGTAAACTATCTCTTTCTGGACCGTAATATTCCAGTGGGACCTGCATATGGCGTATACATATCTCGCCTAGTAGCATTTGCTAGATCCTGTGTTAAATGTGACGATTTTAATCAACGTCACAAAACATTGCTGCAGAAACTTATAAAACAGGGCCATTGCACCAAGCGCCTCCGCTCAAAGTTTCTCAAATTTGGCGATACATATCGCACACAGTCAGAAAAATGGTGTTAATTAACACTAAAAATTGGTGTTGACTTCAACACCAAAAAACAGTGTTGAGTTACGGCCTACACCATATTGCCCCAACACCATTTATTGGTGTTAGTTAACACCGTTATTTGGTGTTAGTTAACACCGTTATTCGGTGTTGAGTCAGCATCCGCACTCGTCGGTCAACACTAAAAAATGGTGTTGAGCCCGTTTCAACACCATTTATTGGTGTTAGTTAACACTGTTAATTAGTGTTGAGTCAGCATCAGCACTTGTCAGTCAACACTAAAAAATGGTGTTGAGCCAGCTTCAACACCATTTATTGGTGTTAGTTAACACTGTTAATTGGTGTTGAGCTGGTGTTAGTTAACACTTAGTTAACATCTGCATATTAATAGAGCCTGCACCAATTTATGGTAGGTGGGCACGTACAGCATAGGTGTTTCATTCGACATATTAAAGTTGAATGCATCTGCATATTCTCAGAGCCTGCACCAATTTATGGTAGGTGGGCATGCACCGTCTTGGTGATTTCGTTCAGTATTCACTTTATAGGTGAACAGAACCATTTAACGCCGGATAGGTCTTTTCGTTTAGTATTCACTTTATAGGGGAAAGAACTGATCAACGCAGCGCTTAGGTGTGGGAAATCAACATACTCTTTATAGGCGATGAGATTTGTTTCTTTCCTTTGTCCGACGTTATAACTGTCAGCTATGCTGGTTTTGGAATACTCTGGGCCAGCCCGGCATTGTCTTATATAAGAATATCGATGCGGGGCGCGCGGACCTCGGCGGAAGCACTAGACAGAGAATCGTAAAATCCGTCCATCATTTGCAAATTTGTGTTTCTTTTTCCAATGAAAAGTTGAAAAGCTGGCAGTAAAGCGCACTGTGCGTCGCAATAAACCGGCAAAATACGTACAAGTAAGTTTACTCTATACGTATACGGCAATTATGACTGAAAAATTTCAACTTCTTGGTCTACTTGCTTGGTATAAAGTAATTTTTCAAACCAATTCTGCTTTAAGCAAACCTGCGACAGCGAGCTATAGGGCGCTTACCCAGCCGTCAAAATCCTGGGGTTAACACAGCGGTAAACACCGTTATTGTCAGCATATAGCACGGATAATCTGTTTTACTTTTTTCTCCCTTCTGTTTTCATAAGGCTGTTAATTATACAGATTGAATGATTGACTTAATGATTGAGTTATTGATCAGGAAATAGTAAATAACACAGATATATACTTGTTTTAGCGTTATTGTCATCATATATCCCTTTACGGATAATTTGTTTTAATATTTTTTTTCTTCTGCTTTTATAAAGCTGTTAATTATACAGATTAACATGTGGAGATATCAATAGAACTCACGTACTGGTATGTGCTATATGCCGACAATAACGGGGTCACCTCAGAAATTTGGCAGCTGAGTTAAGCCACTGTTGTATTTTTAGCTGTTTGTTACTCTTTTTTGGAGTCTTTATCACACAATTGATCCTTTGAGCTGTTAAATGTTACATTATTAATAATATCTTATCAATTGCAAACGAATACCAACCTCAAAGGGGGTGGAAATCCGAATTAACGGCGAAAAGCGCGGTCTGGCTGTGCATAGTGAATACGTCGCCATGCTTCACTTTAGCCCACGCCATAGTTTGTTAGGGGCCGCCGCAAAGGCTGCTGGAATACTTCCGTCTTCCAGAATTGCATTGATATGACGTCATAGCAAAATTTGGAATCCAATGGAAATCACTTGATAGTATGTGTAATATATATCGTTTTAATCATCTCCATTGATAAACTTGATCAACATCTGTATTTCTTTCAATACAATTTCGTCATTTTCGCTGCATTTCTGGGCTTCTACTGTCGAGCGCCTGCATGGTTGAGTAGCTGATCTGTCTCCATTTATCAGAATATAGAACGAGCCAAATGCTCATATCATTATGTCTTGTTGGGCTAAAATCCGACGAAAGATAATGAAATTCCCATGATGGGCAGCGTTTTCCTCTGTATATCTGTAAATCCAATTCGCTGATCTACATTTCAATGGCCGTATGTCCAAGCATCTAATCTCTCATTCAGAGCTGCCAAGTTGGACTGATTAAATATCTTGAGTCTTTGCGAGCGCAAAGCGCGAGCGTTCGCCCTAGGCGATCTGATTGCGAGATGTCGGCCATGCTGGGGGAAGTACGCGCCACAAATAGGCAAGACTATGAGTTCAAATTGCATTTTTCTTAAATTTTGAAATTTTGAAATTGAAGTAAATTCAAATATCAATTTGTAGTTGGCAACATTCTTATTGGCGTAAACCAAAACGGCGAGCCTGCCGGGTTTCACATAACCCTTGTTTTTTTCAATGTTGGAATTTTAACACCATTCTCTTAACACCGTTTTTGGCGTTGAACTGGTGTCGAAACACCCCCTTTTTTTAAAACTGTTTTTTGGTGTTGAACTGGTCTCAACACCATTTTTCAGTGTTAGATTTTCAACACCATTCTTTCAACACCGTTTTTTGGTGTTGAACTGGTCTTGACACCATTTTTCAGTGTTGGATAGGGTCAACACCATTTTCTCAACACCGTTTTTTGGTGTTGAACTGGCCTCAACACCACATTTTGGTGTTGAATTATGTCAACACCGTTTCTCAACACCACTTATTGGTGTTGAACTGGCCTCAACACTAAAAAATGGTGTTGGACCAACACCGTTTTTCTGGCTGTGCATGCTGATAGCAAAATACGAACGTAGCGTGCAAGATGGCGTTACGTTTCGTAACTTGTGTCCGATTCCGCTTAACCCGGAACTGAGGGCCGTATGAACCCATGTACTTCAAGACCCTCATGGTGCTCATATGAACAGTCACGATCAAAGCGTGACTGAGATACATCATTCGCTAGATGACGACCTTATAACGATTATTATGGATTAAGAATACTGATCAGCGATACGGATTTTATATTTTTGGAACATCATAATGTCTTGTCGGCATTATTGAAAACTGTTGACCGCTGCTCTCTTGCAGGAAACTAGTCTATGTTTATGTATACTATGATTGTCTTTTTGAATTTGATGCTAATACTGTTATATGGAATATGGAATAGATCTTTGGATTATGGACGCGGATATTCTTTAATGGACGAGGGCTGAATTATGAATGACGGACTAGACGCTTGTAATTATCTTGATGTCTTCTTATGTAGACTGTGACAGGCATGGTCTAAATGAGAAATGCCGTTAGGCTACGCATGCGCAGTTGGATAGTAGTGGAGAAAGAGGGCATTTAAGGGGTGAGCAGGGGCGATACAGAGACCATCGGTGGTCCAAATCGGCCGCACAGGGTCTCATATAGAAGTTCTCGTGGTGTTCACCACCACCTGAGTGATGTCCTCGTCACCTGTGACATCATTGGTGACGTAATCAGTAGGATAGTGGCGAAAGCGGGCTTTTTGGGGTGCGCAGAGACGTGTTTGGGCGATCGAGTGGCCACCCTTGGTCCAAATGGACCATGTTGGGTAACATATTGAATCAGTCGAGGATTAGAGTTATAGTCAGATTGGCGTAGTTTGGGCTGGAAGTGCCGTCAATCTGTGCATGCGCAGTTGGGCAGTATTACAGAAAGATTGCAGTTTCGAAAGTGCGCAGGGTGGAGTTTGCGCCACCACTGGTACAAATGGGCCGTGTGGGGTCTCATTTTAAAGCTCTCGTGGGATTGTCTCCGACTGGGGTGATGATTTTGTCCGCTCATGTCATTCTGGTCATGCGTAATCCGGCAGCTGCAGAAAAAGGACAGTTTCTGAGTGTACAGAGGAGTAATTGTGTGAGATAAGGATATCCTGTGTTCTAATATGCCCTGTGAGGTGTCTGAAGCTTTTGGAATGGATTGGACCGGAAGTGTAAGAGTCGAGTGTGTAGAGACTGTTAACGCAGACTGTTGTCTCAAATCCACTTTTATAACTTATGTGGGGATCATGGGTGTGACTAATTATGTACTTTTTTTAGGTTGATCATTTCAACCTCAGCATCAGCTCATCTCCCGTGATGCACCACTCGATTTTTATTTTGAATCTACGCGAACATGATACATATCAATCTTACTGCGCATATACGTCACATAATGTGTTATAAGCAGGAAGGCGGTGGCCAATGCATTGTAGCTAGTTTAATCTGAGGATGCAGAATGTAGCTGGGCCACACGTTTGAACAGTGCGAGCAGTTGAGTGAAGGCATAAGTAAGAAAACTCATCAAATTAGTCAGCTGGTGAGGAGAACTGGTTTAAACCAGTTGTACTAAACGCCCTCGGGAGCTTTGAACTCCTAAGGTACCGTCAACGTCGTTAACACCCTTCAGGTATATTGTTCTGTAATTCTTCCACCATGCATCCATGTTATTAGGTGATAACTGGCTTGCGGTTGTTAAGTTTAATTGTTTAAAATCAACTCTTTCACAAAAGGTAATACACATCAATTAAGGGCAACATAACAAGGGTGATGGGCCCCACAGGTAAATGTATGGACTGCCTATTTAAAAAAAGACATCACCAGAACCAAAACTGATTCACGTGATTTGTGTCCCAGGCACGTGCACGCTTTCATTGTTACTCTTCATGTGGACGGCTTGAATGGGATGACCACACGGCCGGTTGAGGGATAGTGGATACAAATATTTGAGAGCGATGAAGTTACAGCCGTATCAAGTTATCTGATGAGAAATTATGAGCTGTGACCGTTAGATTGAAGAAACGGCTCGAACGATGGAGTGTTGATAGAACGATGGAGTGTTGATAGAACGATGGAGTGTTGATAGAACGATGGAGTGTTGATGGAGTGTTGATAGAACGATGGAGTGTTGATAGAACGATGGAGTGTTGATAGAACGATGGGGTGTTGATAGAACGATGGAGTGTTGATAGAACGATGGAGTGTTGATAGAACGATGGAGTGTTGATAGAATGCAAGTTCTTATTCAGAACAAACATCAGTGAGGCCCGATGCCGACCAGGCGCTTCATTCTCAAGCACATTGACAGAGTTGCTCACCCAGTTGTCCGGTGGACCGATCTACGGGAGTACGTACGTGATATGGCGATTTCGAGAAATTAATAATACATTGCTCCGTACTTTGTCGTGTGTAGTCGGTATCGGTGAAACATCAGCAACCCAGCTGCTGATGTTTCTCCTGTTTTATTGAAACCAATATCCCGGTGTGACTACAGCCAATGAGGCAGTGGATATTGTGCTGACTGTGAAAATGATCGAATATCGCGATCGGGCTGTTCGACTTGAGTGGAAGTGGCGACGATGAATATTTCGGCCCTTGCAGACTAATTATTTATTAATTAGACATTCTGAGCTAAGGAACTCGCAGACTAATGCCTTAATCTCACCGATTCACTCACAGTCACTCCCTAACTGACGCTTACCTTTCCTATTCACTCTCACTCACTCAATCTTCCCCTCGAGTGTCCACCTATATTCAATCACATAAAACTCACTCGTTCTCTCACTCTGAACTGAAAGAAATATTGAACACAAAACAATGAATCATATATTGCTGATTGATGGAATTTAATTGGATATATGAAGAAATCGAACTGAAAACCACTCCGTACAGAGGCCCTGATTGCCGTTGACAGCTATTCATTCTCTGGAATTTTAATTTCGATGATCAGCGCTTCTTGGCACATGATGACGTACCGTATTCAACTTATCCATGTTTCTACTAGATAACAACAACATACTTCTGTATGTTAGAAATATAAACAAAACAATATAAAATTTATTTTCAGGAGCCACGGACAAATGTGATTTTGCAAACTCATCAGGAGTGGGCACCTCAGTCTTAGTAAATTAAAATCTTATCAATGCTCCCCAATCGTATATGTCGCGACAGACAGCCCAATTCGGAAAGGGTTTTATCTTCCTTTGTTCCACTAGGGGCGTGTTGGTGGAGAGAACTTCCGGTAAGTACCAAAGGCTCTCACAATTAGTGATAGCAATTAAATATTCTGTTTGTTTTTTTAGAAAATTACATTCCTAATGTACACATATACAGGATCTATCGGTTCATGTAGAAAATATAAACAGATTAGTTTTTCAAACAAATATTCTGGAATAGTTTATCTATGTATTATTCAAAATAATTATTAAATAATTTGGTAAAAGCGAAAGCGAGGCGACTACTTCCCAGAAACAGCTGTTCGTAACCTCTAACATGAAAGATTGGCACTCATTCAGGGGAGATCAGACATTTTCCAGAAAGGGCTAAAGAATCTTACTTACTTCAATTGAATTTGGTCTTTAGTACGCTCATGTCATGAATATTTAATAGCATTTTGACATCACGATCGCATTTGGACTAATCCGAATGGGGGAGCAGAAAGCATTTAAAGTTTACTTAGATTGTTGCCACCTTTGCTCCAAGACGATAACATATTTTTGCACAAATACCAATATTCCAAAACGGACAATGGCCAAATGGCAAATCCCAATGACAGCCCAAACACCGACCCCAACGACTGAAACGACCACTCTACGGCTTCACATTGATAAGTACGGCATGCTTACCAGTATATATGACTTTATTTTACCTCATTGTATAAACGTTAAATTCAAATTCCAAGTTCACCTTTGAATGAGTCGAGGACGAAATTGATGATTCAAGTGATTCCGCCAGCTAGTTGCCTCAATAATAGTAATGCATACGATTTTGCTTGATAAATGTTAGTGAAAACAACCTCTCTAATAGGTACAAAATGTCGTGTTTGCCCAATAAAAATCAAGAATATATCGAACTACTAGACATTCGCCATTGGCGACCATGGACATATATATATGTATGTACTCCAATAAATTGTTGCCTGTCTATAATTTACATAATTATAGACGACATGATTTGTTTTCATTGGAATTAGACTAGGGACACTTTCATTGGAGTGTTATGACGAATGAATCGAAAGTTATTCAGAAACAAGTGAGAAATGACTACATTGTAGTCAAAACCTGCGGCAGTGGCAATAAAACAGTGAAAGGCATATCAGCGGAGGTAGTGGTAATGGTAGAAAAACAACATCTGCCAGTGTTTTCATGCCCAGGGAAGTAATTTTCAGCTTCTAACTCACAATTGTAGGAATTGCGTAATAGGTCTGATACCATATATATATATATTCACTTTCCCCGTTCAAAATCCAACGATTTTGACTGGTCCATGCCGTCTATACTGAATTGACAGACGAAGTTACAATTATCGGTTTGGCAATGTCTTGGTATAAGTATCGTGTATGCCAAATTTCAAAACATTCGGTTCAGCCGTTGATTTTTGCAAATCAAAAAGGCTTTCAAATATTTGGAATCCAAATAAATTTCAAGGGTTTAGTCATAGCGCAAAAATCTACGCTCTTCAGTCTCCCTTGTCACTTACGTTGCCGAGCATAATGGAAAGTTTATATTTCCTGAATTTTCAATGAATTTAGTATAAGGTATATCACTCTGATCTGTGAAACTATGGAATGGGGTTGAAGGCTTTATCAAACTGTCCAAGAGGCATAATGACACTTTTCACTATTAAATTAAGGCCTGTGACAGTCTTGATATTCAATTAGACTAATTAATTAAGTTTCTGTATTTGCGTGTCACCTGCAAACTAAATACCTTGACACTATATTCCATGCAGCGAGTCAATACCAAGACATTAACTATTTCATTCTTAGAAAATATCATCTCATTTGACAAGTTCGACCTTGCCTTTTCGAAGGTAATTTAAGTGGAAAATGTCAGGGCTAGTTCACTAAACAAAGTATGTGTGTAAGAGAATGATGTCGAATTCTCGTTGTTATCTATTGGTACATCAAATTATTGCATTCACGAAAATGACTGCCAAGTTAACGTCAATATGAAAGGTATCTAAGTATCAAAATCAAACTAAAAAAACCTCTCCTGGAAAACAAGGCCCTAGCTTTTGACAACGAGGACAAATAGATCGCTTTTATGGTCAGCATCTGCTAATAAATGACGTCCTTCCATTCGTAAAACTGACAAAGTAACGTAAATTTTGTATAGAACCAGTAAATTCTAGCAGAAATGGGCTCCGACTTGAGAGAATGATGTCAAATGCAATATGTTTCTGTGCATTGTCTGCTGATACACATAAGTATTGAATTTACGGAAGTGATTAATGCTATTCTAAAGGGATTCTGAGTGCGGAAGAGGACGGGAACATCAATACCAGCGAATCAAGGCCCTGGCTTGCGAGAATGAGGATAGAGAGGCTGTGCTCTGAAAGAGAATCATTCAAAATAGCTATTTGCCGAATGTCATGCAACCGAAAGTGCACAATATAACTGCACGACTGCGAGGTATTGTTCGCGCACAGGGGTGTCCAACTCATTAAATACTACATAGTCATTTCTGTCTCTTCGAAGTGGGCTACCATTTGAAATTGTCCGGTAATGAGTGAGTCCATCTGAATCCTTTCGTCGGCAAAATAATCATTCAAGATTCAAGATTTTATTGTACAAACACCAGTCAAAGGCAGAGTACAAAATTTTAAGAGGAATACAACTAGAGAAACAATGGAACAGTGACATGAATATTAATATTTATATATATGTTATATCTGAGAGGTATGTTATATTTGAGTGTTACTGTTGATATTAGAACCTTAATTTTTGGCATTAAAATGCATCAGGGGACTGTTGCCAGCATGTTTCGAGTGGACCTACTTTTGATGAAAATTTCTGGTGATTTTTGATTAAAATCACTGGTGATTCTAACTTGGGCCGTGCCCAACTTAATATTGGCAGGATTTCAACTGGGGGTCCAAGCGTTCAGTGCGTGTCGGAGTCCTAATGCCTACCCTACTTCGTAGGTCCTCTGATGTTATTCACACTGGGCATGAAGCATTCACCAAGCCTCGATCCGTTTTCCGCTTTTTACAAACAGCTCCAAATCTAATCTCACCCACAGGCAACAAAAATGTAATGAGCTGTTACATTATTATGCGCGCGGTGTATTACGCGAAACATGTCACATAATTTAGTTTCTAACTATGCAGTTATGTCAACCATGCCATTATTTATTTCAATTATGTCATGAATAACATAAGTACGGTACTATATGAAGACAAACGCAAACGAACTCTTTTTGGGTAGAGCAGTTTTACAAAATTTACAGAGCTGTGGCGCGGCTTAGCAACACAATGGCGGACTTTTCATTGAAAAAATGACGGGATGGGAGGGGTAGGTATCTATGACTACAACTTGAAAATAGAACCGGTACGTTCTTTCATTCATGCATTATCCATCACGCGCTGGTGATCCATGCCCATCAAAACGACGAACCAATGGAATATCATCGAATCATACGAACTGTTCCTTCCGTTCTACATTTTTACTACGGTGGGGCAGAGATCATTCCTGCAGCCGTTTAGACGAAAGGTATATGCAATCGAAGCCAGGAGATTGGGCATGAAGGTGCATTAGGGGACTGTTGCCGGCATGTTTCGAGTGGAACTACTTTTGATGAAAATTTCTGGTGATTTTTGATCAAAATCACTGGTGATTCTAACTCGGGCCGTGCCCATCTTAATATTGGCAGGATTTCAACTGGGGGTTCAAGAATTCAGTGCGTGTCGGAGTCCTACTTCGTAGGTTCTTTGACGTTATTCACACTATTCTCATATATAATAATTAACGAAGCAATAATTCATTCCACCGAATATAGTTGCAAATGAATTCAAACGCGCTTGAAGACAGTATTGTCATGTGAGATCGGAGGTTGAAAAGAAAAGTGTGGCAGAGATCACACTCTCTTAGCGCATGCGCATTTCAAAAAGTCACAAGAACAAGAACAAGAACAAGAACAACAACAACGCGAGCCTCCCGTAGACCTGCGTGCCGCAGGTAAAAACGACCTTTTTACCTCCATTTTACAAAGTCACTTTTCTTTACCATGTTCAAGTCGGATTGTCCTGAAACCGGCACTGTTCCCCTACTGAATTCAACGCAGTTTGAGACATATATACATTCGGTTCACTTGAACAGACCGATAGGTAAGACTGGCATTTTTTTTCTAAAACAAATATATCTTTTTCTTTCGACAACTTAAAGAAACGACTAGAAATGTATACATATTGATTTCGTGCTACTTTGCGTGATCTCTTTGTATGTTGTTCAATGTAAGCATTTTGTCCACTCTCTGGCATGCTACTCCCATGTCTGATAAGGTTGGCTTATATACATAATTCGATCTGTGACAGTCAGCCACGTAATCTAAATTCAGCTCGACTTTGTAATTCGTACTGACAGCGAAAGAAATGAGCATGTGTCCACATCATGCCCCAGGTTAAGGTGTCATTAACCAATCAGTGTAGCACGCATGATTAAAATGATATGACGATAAAAAATGTAAATAACCATATGTGGAATGAATAACAAATTAAAGTTCAAATAAATGACGATGGGTATGGCCTATGATAGAATATATATTATCATATTAAAATGTACCCCAAGGCCACAGTTTACGAATGAACTAGTAAAACGATGGTTAAAACGTATATACATACATGTAACTGTCGAAAAATGGCACTTGTATGGTCTCGCTCGATGATCAGCTGGATGCAGCGCTCATTGAATCAACGTGAGAGACTATACGTCGCTACTCTTCTCGGAGAAGCAAAGAGCGTAACGATCGACGCTGATTAAATGGACGAAAGAATTGATACAACCTTGATGGCACATGTACTTTACATTGATAAATTTGATAAGGAAAGTGGGATGTCCCAAAAACGAAAGTATGGTCTATCGGCGAGACATGGCAGATTATTTATTATTAAGAGGTTTCGGGATCCGCACAGCGCGAAATGAACATTTCCGTTCAGTGAGTCCCATTGAGAAAATGTTACAGATTAAAGTAACAAATACGCCGTTCGTAAATATGGCCTACGCTTGAAGGGGAAGTGAAATCTTCGCTGATTGATTAAATGCATTGAGCCAGAGCCAATCACAGATGCCAAATTGAGGCGGGTGTAAATTTTCTCTTGTTTTACCCTACATGGCCTGGGCGATTTGGGGTGACTGCAACCTATATATTTTCGCTGCCCCTAAGGCTGCACTACAAGAAAATGTCAAAAAAAAAATCCAAGTTGTTCGCCATGATGACGTCACATTGACGTCATTTTCAAAAAAGGCATTTTTATACGAATTCTCGGTCAGATTTTCGAATTTTGTATTTATGTTTCCTTCGCAAAAATGGCATGATAGCTTAGTAAATAATATTCTGATGTGAAATTATATAGCTTTCGCCCACTTTTTCTCGCAGATAGGCAGAAATTTTGAAGAAAAATGACGAAAAAAAGGAAACTGTTTTTTTCCTTTTCCTATCTGTTTAAACACCCTACCGAATCGGCAAGTATGATGGTAGGTAAACACCGCCGGTCACGTGTCAAATCACAGTCAATGGTAGGTTTGTCGGTGCTTTCGTTATCAAGCGTGGGCGTGTGTCTGACCAGACGACAGTGACCACAGCCGAAAATGAACGATTTTCAGCATATCGATGACAGATATGGTTACTGGTGTCCAGTCATTTTTTGATGGAGAGATATCGTACTATATTGTCACCAAATGTAGGGTTATTACTATTTCAAGTTAACAAAAATTTTAAACATTTTTGCGGCGAGAGGTGTTTTTAGGTGTTGGTGGACAGTCCATGGTAGGTATTAGCATCGAATTATAGTGTGAGGAAATGAGCACAAAATGAACACGTGGGAACTTACTACCTGCCTCATGTATCACTGACTCATTCATCTCTCGATTCCTTTCACTTGTGTGTGTTTAAGAGGAATATGAACCATTAATAGTTTATTCTCTGTCTGTCTGATATTACCACAGTCCATGGTATCATCATCGGACCGATCGACAGTCCATGGAAGGTCAACATGCACTTGTGAATGATGCACAGAGAGCATATCGTCTGATCCAATGATTCGCCAAATGGACTGCTGTCAAGACAAATGGTAGCTACCATGGACTGTCGACATATCTGATATACAATCATATGTTGCCTCATTATAACATTGCAGCTGTTATCCGGCTTCAATGTGAAGTGATCCAATCTACAGTTCATTGTCGCATGACACATGGACTGGTGCATTCACCTACAATCATACTTGTCGATTTAGTAGGGTGTTAAATGATTTTGTTATGTACACATGCTGCCAGATGATTTTTTTCTTGACATATTTACCGAACTGTCATATTATGTGCATATTACCAAATCTTCTGTAACAAGTACTTATATTTGTGCAAATAAAAAAAATAAAAAAATAAAAATAAAATAAAAAAACATATATATATATATATACGAGTTTTGAACTTGACTTGCATGTACCGAATAAGTTCCAAACATTCCCAGAAAAGCTACGGCCCGGGCAAGTATGTATAGCAGCGTGTAGTAAGGTTGAGAAAGAAGGACAATAATTCGGGATTCGGACAGTTAGTGCACATCTACACGGTACCAAAGTTATTCAAGAACTAACCTCAACCAGAACGCAATACTTGTTGACGGACATAGGTAAATTGCAATAAATGTGGCACAAATGATTACATCGAGGTAAAGAACTATCTCATACACATCTGCAAGATACTAAGCATGTTCCATGTAAGTTTCAAAGTTGTTTATCAAATACTGACAGGGATATGGAACTTACAAGTAATACTTGACGGACTGGATAAAGAGTCTTTACTCTGTGAAAGATCATCGAAACGGGTGAAAATGCACATCTACGAGACACCAAACATCTGGGATGATAGCAACTCCGAAAATGAAAATCAATGTGATATAATAAGAATTAAGCATCTACCAGGTTAGTTTTGAAGTTGCCCATTGAGTAATAACCGAGATATGGGCCGGACAAGAAATTACTGACTGACGGAATGAAGGGGCATAACTCTGTGGGAAATCATCGAAACGCATAAGAGTTCTGACAGTGCGCATCTGCAAAGTAGTACTCATCTTCCATTTAAGTTTAGAATGAATAGAGATGTAGGATGGACAAGAAATTATTGACAGGATAAAGGGCCATAACTCCCATGGGCTGAGAAGTGACAATTGAACTGATAGTGGCTTTCAAAATTAAGCTTTCATTATATCCATTCCCGAGCTATAAATCGTGATATATGTCCTTGCAAATGAAAAAGTGTAACAAATATAACATTGAACCATAAGAGTAGAAATAATGCACAAGATATCCGTCATGGCTCGGATTTGATAGACGAGCCATGACTAGGGTTGGTGTATCGAAGCAACAAATGATATGCCGATGCAATAAATGTTTGTCACATAACGAATTTACCATTCTGTATTTGAGCGAATGTCGTCAGTTGTGTTTGTGTCAAAATCACAATGACAAGTCCCACAGGGAGCGCAAACGGCGTTATCTTATAGAAAGCGCATACCATTGTTGCCCGGTTTCCTGAAATAATAATAATTTTGAAACGGACCATTTCTTACTACAACTTTAACGTCATAATAAATTGATGACGATATGGAAAATTTAAGAGAAAATGAAATAAAACAAGTAGCAGGCCCAATATTTAGCCGTCGTCCCATTTGCGTACACTTCGCCATCCATAAGATGGCTTGCGAATCGTGTGTCTCCATTATCGCGGAGCGATATCCGGTGTTTTACCGGATTCTGTTCGGTCTTCATCCGGCGGACAACAGACTGGAGAAATCTGATAAATTACAGGTTTTCATACCACTTCGGAAACAGATATTGCCTGGCCTTACAAAAAATATAGGTATGAATAACTTTCGTATCACCCAAGAGGCGTTGTAGATCTGTAATTTTGAACAAGTAGTGCAGCACATGACTCAAAAATGGCGGGTTACGTTGGGCATACGTCGGTAGACTTTAGCTGATTGGCTGACGAAGTCACGTGGTATTGATTTCAGGAAATTCCCTCTTGCAGTTGCCGAAAGTAGGCTGAGAATGGATACACACGACCCCAGGGTCAGTCTTACCGCGTATAGATGACCCCGATGGTTACAGGTTGGCCGTCGTCCATAATAGAATTTCCGCGTCAGTAATCGAACAACCTATGTCCTGAATAGGAATACTGGCGAAATTTTACTGTCAACGATGATTGCATGGAAAGTAAAACGTTGATATTTGTGATGTACTCATGCCCTTATGCACACGATATTACCCGGGTTCATGTGACTATCCACAACAACGAAAGTTAATCTCCGGTCCTTCTACCTTGATAGTTCAACCAGAGTAGGGTGGGGGGGGGGGGGGGGGATTTGGCTTAATGTCACACTCAATGTTGTTTCACTCATATTTGGTTGGTGAATAAAGCCGGAGTACCCGGAGCGAACCACCGCCCGTCGGCAAGTAACTGAAAAACTTCCACACAAGAACCAGCTGGGCTCGAACCCGTGCCGGTTCAGTGGGGTGAGGCTATAGGTCACCAGCGAAGCTAGCTAAATAATATATAGCCCTCACGAGTATGAGGCTCTATCCCATCCTGCGCACTATTTTAAAATCTTGCGCACCATTGTGAAATAGTAACGCATATATTGCCGTCTGAATTTTCCAGTCGACAACTTCCACTTTATACGCGCCATGTTCAATAGCGAAGTCTCCGAACTGTCTGTGTACGAGTAATTTGCCCTTGCCCGGTAGTAGGCGCTCGAGTCAGGGGGGACAAAATGTGGACTGGATAACATGTAAAGAGATAGGGCGGCCTGAAATAGTGACATGAATTGAGCAAACGGCATTTCCAAGAACTTCAAAATTGAGCTGGGTGGCACGACAGATCACCCTTGTCAATGCAATATTTTGTATTTACACATATCCACGTTCAAGACGACATTTTCTATTGTAACGCCAACGACGTCATTATATAAAGCGCAATGCTCTTTGTTTTACGTCATGATGCAGTCGTCATATCCGATTGTCGCATGACGTCACAATACAACGTTGCTACAAGAGCCATACATTGTATAGGGTTTTGTCCTACCCGACTCAAACGCCCACTGGCGGACAGGAGCAAATACTCTTACCGTTACAGTTTGGAGACTTCCTTATTGCAAACGGCCCAGCAAACATATACCGTGACGTCACCAACATGGCGAGTAGAGAGTTGAAGTTTTCGACTGGAAAATTCAGACGGCGATATATGCGTCACTATTGTAAGCAAGATTTTAAAATAGTGCGCAGGAGGGGATAGAGATTAGATGTACGGCAGTTTCTGAGGTGGGTGATTCGTAATAAAATTATCTAAAACCCTCGCTGGAGACTGGGGCAGACCTATAGCCCTCATACTCGTGAGGGCTATATATTATTTAGCTACAGCGAAGCGCCTTAGACCACCTGGCCACCGAGGGCCCTATAGTTCAGCCACAGACACTGGGGCTGTGCATATGGCCTCATGTTATATCACGGACATAAGCACATATATCACTCGTTAAACAAATGTAATTGTCAAGATATGGGCTTCACATATGCTCTCTCTGACTAATCAAATCCTATACCCCTGCTCACACTACTCCATCCCCGACACAGGGTATAGGCCTAAATGGCCATGAAATTTGAAATTGTTTCTATGCAAGCGAATATATCATTTAAGCATAAAAGGCTGTTACTGGCAGGAAATAAACCCACAGAGAGATCGAGATCTCCATAATAATGGTCGTGTACATAAAATGATGATCACAGTTGAGCTATCTAACATAATGACGGAATGTCCAACGTTGTTTGGGAGACTTGGGGTCACACGGCTTAATGACAGGAACATAGCGCTCGTCCACCTCGAGACACTGCCCGGTGCGAACATGGATGATAGGACCGTTCTGTAATCAAAGATGGAAGAATAAGAAGGTAATTTCAACAGATGTCAGAATACTTGCGCATATTGAGAATTTGTATTATATTGTATCACACCCAGTGATATATCCTAGCAGTTTGATAATGATAATCAATGCTTATAAATTATTTTTATTCTACTCTACCCGACTGAGAGAAGGGATTTTGCACTAGTAGACGGTTAATGGAGAGGTTAATGGAGAGCCTTGCGGTAAAAATGAATAGTAAAATCAAGGGAGCAATTTATGGATTTGGTGTTTCTCCATATGACAGAGCATGATGACGTCACTGCCATGTGCGCGCGCGAGGATAAAGTTCCACAGCTCTCCCCCCGCGTGACGAATATCGATCCGGTTTGGACAGTTGGGATATCCATTGCGATTGGTAAACCGTGTACATATTTAACTATCCAGAATGTCTTGATAGAGAGATAGACAACAGAGCGGGTCAGACAGACCAAAACAAGATCGCGTTCATAAGGTTGAAAGCGACGACTTTTGGCATTACTGTAGTATCGACCACACTCTTTATAACATTAGCCGGTTAAGTATAAAGTACGGAAGCATAATACGGAAGCATAGGTAGGACATGGGTGAAAATTATTTTTTCGTCCAAAAATTATCTCCGACCCGGAAATAATTATCTCCGACCCCAAGATACATCTCCGACCCGGAGATAATTATCTCCGACCCCGAGATACATCTCCGACCCGGAGATAATTATCTCCGACCCCGAGATACATCTCCGACCCTGAGATAATTATCTCCGATCCCGAGATACATCTCCGACCCGAGATACATCTCCGACCCCGAGATACATCTCCGACCCGGAGATAATTGACCAATGAGAGTCGAGCTCACAAAGACGCCATTGTTATGGAAAAATGAACATGGATGGATTAAGAGATGAATTAATTACGGAGTACTTTGAGGCTGGATTGCTGTACAAGGATATTATATTTATTCTTAATCATGAGCATGACCTGCTCCTTTCGGAAAGACATTTAAGGCGGGTCCTTAGAAGGCTGCAGCTTTCCCGCCGAAGCTATACTGATCCACGTCAAGTTGTTGCTTTCATATCAGATGGGCTTGAGAAAGCAGGGCAGCTGCATGGATATCGTGTGATGCATCAAAAGTGTTTGCAAGCTGGCTTTAATGTGAGAACTGAAGACGTGAGAACCATACAACGCCTGTTGGATCCAGAGGGAGTTGAAGCACGGAAAGCCCGGCGTCTTCGGCGAAGAGCTTACTTCGCCAAAGGGCCAAATTTCATTTGGCATATTGACGGCTACGATAAGCTGAAACCTTTCGGGTTATGTATCCATGGTTGCATCTGTGGATTTTCTCGCCACGTGATCTGGCTAAACGTTTACAACACCAATAATAACCCGAAGATTGTAGCTGGATATTTCATGGAAGCCGTGAATGAAATTAAGGCATGTCCTCGTATTGTCCGAGCCGACCCTGGTACAGAAAACGTGGATGTCCGGTATCTTCAGCTTTTTCTGCGACGGAATCATACAGACGGAGAACGAGATCGAGCATATTTGGAAGGCTCCAGTACAGCTAACCAACGAATTGAATCTTGGTGGGGGTTTCTTTGCCGAGAATTCATCCATTTTTGGATTGAGCTGTTTCAAGATCTACAAGACAGGGGGCATTTCAGTGGGGATCCTCTGGACAAGAACCTTGTGAGATTCTGCTTCATGTCAGTTCTTCAGGTTAGTTGCTTTCGCCGCACTACACGAAGCTATAGTGCTTTCTCATTCACAATCAGGAATCGTACTCCCCCCAACCCCCAAAGTTAAGTGACACGCAGTTGCAACAGCATCATGCATGTGCCGAAAAATGGGAGCAAAAACAAGTGAAGTCAAAGATACAGTGTTGTTAAAAAAGCAATCATGATGATTATCGTTCACAATTTACATATTTTAAATGGATGACGTTCATGCCCCTATATGTATTGTCCATGTATCTAATAATGGTTAGTTTATTGCAAAACGTTGCATGTGTCCGGAAAGGACTACATGTTTGTGTATACACATTTTCACACAGGATCGGTTGAATTTTTGGGGTGAAGCTATGACAGTTTTGAGATAATCATTTATTAAGTAATGTATTACAGTTATAAAATATACAGAAATTGATTTGAGGTATTTTTGTATTTCTAGGATATTTAAAAACAAAAGTCACGGTTTGTATATGTATACATCGTACTTGAATGATCTTCCGTTAATTAGACTTTGCTGATCACGTCAATCGTCATAATTTTACTGTAAATACCATTTTTTCATTTGAAATTCAACTTCAACTTTCCGTGGCAAAAATAAACACTATTCCCAAAAATTAGGCAAATAACATCTAAAATTTGAAATTGCTTGTAATGCTTTCTTCGCAGCTAAAAAAAACATTTTGTCAAGCAACATACTAGCGCTTGAATCATCAGGCAGAATGACCACCCACGACTGACGAAAGGATCCATGGGACTCTGACAAAGAAATTAGATGAATGTAACATGCACAGTAACATACTTCATTTGTCGTTTGAAATTCGGCATTCAAAATTGGGTTCTGAAAACTAAAACTGGGAACCATATGAGGATGTCCATTTGTAGATTGTGGAACGTTTTAACACTATTATATCATTTTCTGTTTGTTTGAAGGATGAACTTGACGAGGCTGTAGCAGTCTGGAATGCACACACCATCAGGCCATCGAGGGATGCTAATGTACCCAGTGGGCGACCAGTAGAAATGTATCACATACCCTACCTGTGGGGCTATGAGGATCAGCTCATGCCTGTTTGTGAAGCAGACTTGACTGTTTGTGTTGGGGTAGGTCAGTTCCGTTCAGCGATTCCTTATGACCGAAATGTGTATGACATTTGCCTGGATATCATAAGGCAAGAAAATCTACACCTACCACAGAATGTCTTGGATGCAAGGGTTCTCTATTTGCGGTTGCGCCAAAGAATTTCGGAACTACTGTAATCCTTGAGTTGAACAAATAACTTCAGAACATGCATTTAGACAAAATAATTCTCATTGTTCACGAATATTGTACTCTGGTTAGGAAATCAGTGAGAGCAAGTTAGGCAACGGCGTCGACTTCGACTAAGTGTATACAATGTGATGTGATACGTGCCAGTGTTGTAGAATCAAGTAAAATGTAAAAATAACTGTCCGGAAATGTTAAACGCCCGAATATCAAAACAGTTTCACTCGTTTTTGTAAAACGCGTGTCAACCATATATGTTAAAGGTCTAACGGAAAATGCAAACGACAACTGTTGATGTAACACGAAAATGTAAAAATGGCCGGAAAATGCAAAACTCTCCGAAAATGTCTCTGTATAGATGGATGGTTGGTTGATTGAACTTCCAGCTACCAGTGCATGACCTGATGACATTATTTCCCAAAGAACTCTCCTGCTTGGCAGGGGAAATGAGGAGACTGTGACGCCATAAGGGCACTATAGTTTAACCATCTATGTTCTGAGAGTTTCATATTTCCAGGCGATTTTTACAATTTTGGCTGCATCTTCTTACATTAACAGTGAGGCCTTTACATTTATCGTTTGCTGAAGTTTTTACATAATCGGACCGTTTACATTCCCAGGTTGTACATATGTGGCTGACGTGCTGTATAAAACGCGAATATCCCAAGTCAACAAGTTTTCAGCGCGCTTGAATTTAAATACAAAGATATCGTGACCCAGTCATCTTCAACATAATGTCACGTGGATCTGTCATCACCTAGAGTTTTAAAGTAAGGAAATCGTTGGCGTGCGAAGGAGCACAATTTTAATAGGGTGAACCGGTGACGCCATTATTGTCTAAAAGTCTCGTTTTCGTGAAATAACTTTGAAATTTTCCATCAGAAATTCTCGCATTATTCTACAAATTTTGCGTACTTTTTTCATGGGAATCGTGAACAGATAATTCGTTCTTTCGGGCGTGTTGTGCGCCGTCATTATTATGCAAATTATACACAGATAATTCAATTTTATTTAGCAATAACTGATTTTTTTTACAAAAATCATGTGGCAGGTTCTCCCTAACCTGTCTGAAAGCTTGCAGTGCTGCCTGTTCAATTATCCAACTGAATCATCCAAATCCTTAATAAAATATATGAATATGATTAATTTAAACTTAAAACATGTTTTTCATCATCGTTTATTCTCTTTTAAAAATAATTGAAAAGGAAATTATTATGACATTGACAAACGAACCATTAGCCGCAGAAACTTCATAATACATGTATCATATAATAACAGCATTTGCGTACACTTCGCCATCCATAAGATGGATTGCGAATCGTGTGTCTCCATTATCGCGAAACGATATCCGGTATATTACCGGATTCTGTTCGGCCTTCATCCGGCGGAGAACAGACTCGTTAAATCTGATAAATTACAGGCTTTCATACCACTGCTGAAACAGATATTGTCTGGGCTTACAAAATATATAGGTATGAATAACTTTCGTATCATACAAGAGGTGTGGTGGATCTGTAATTTTAAACAAGTAGGACATCACATGACTCGAAAATGGCGAGTTACGTTGGGGTTACGTCGGTAGACTTTTGCTGATTGGCTGACGAAGTCACGTGGTATTGATTTCTGGAAATTCCCTCTTCCAGTTGCCGAAAGTAGGCTGACAATGGATACACACGATCCCAGGGTCAGTCTTACCGCGTATAGATGACCGAGATGGTTACAGGTTGATAGTAACAGTTAGCTTTATTCTACACACTCGCATCTTCATTTTATCAAGCGAATTTCTACGTTCCCTCTTCGAACTTCCCTTGATATATCTGGCCTCCTTCAATGTTCAAAGAACTTACAGAGTGAGTGAACGAGTGAATAGAATTTAACGTCGCTTTCAACAATATTTCAGCTATATGACGACGAACCAACTAAGCACCACCCAGCCTAGTTGTGTTCCTGCTACTTCAAAGAAGAAATCTTTGAAGCAGCATGGAACCACCCACCCTTCATCCACCCTATAAAACACTGAGGACAGTGCACAAGACACAAACAGGACGCTTACATGGTGCAATAGAGACAAGTGATATTACAGTGCTAGACATCACATTATCAAGTTCCTGTTGCTTCTCAGCAAAATGCATTGAAGCAACAGGAACCTGAACCCACCCAACCACCCACCAAAGAACTTACAAATAGACACGAGACGTCACTGACCTCGAAAACATTTGAAATACGAAATATGTCGCACAAGAGGGTTATTGATTGGCTGACCTATATAGTGGGCTAATACAAACACCATATTAGGAAGAATGACGCCGCTACTCGAGGATGATGTCACTCTACTCACAATCGGTGTGAAGGTGATAATTGGTTCGTCTCTCGTTCATAGGTGAAATCAACACCTCGTATTTTGAACACTGAACGGGGTCAGATAAATCAAGGCAGGTTCGAAGTGGGAACGTAGTAATCGGCTGGATATAATGAAGATGACACACTCCATACGCTGCCTTGATGTACAAGGCTACTGAAGCCTGAAACAACCGGGGAGCAGTGAGAGTCGCAAGTGAGGAAACTTTTTCGCAACCAATGGTATTGTGAGAAGCGTGTTAATTGGTTGACCATCAAAACAAAGATGACTGCCACCATGGAATGCGAGCAGAAGACACAACAGACCGACTTACATCGAATATGTAGTTCTTTCAGAAAAAAGTCGAAGAACGATCTTTACGGATACATTCAGATTGAGGCGCGTGTTGATTGGCTAGCAGAGGCATCATCAGCATAACATAATTTTCACATGATCACCAGATGGCGCTGTTTCAATATCGACATTCCGTAGTCTTAAACTTCAAGGCAGCGTATGATGTATGCAGAATAGCTGGCTTGATATTATGAAATTGTAGGCGCAGCTGACAGATGAATAGACTGCTCTGGTAGGACCTGTCCTGTTACGATGTTACGGTCAGCACTCTACGGATCTGGGATGCTCTTACAGTATTCTACTTTGCCTTTCTTTTAAAAGAGAAATCCAGAAAGAAGTAGGATCGAAGCAGATGACAGAAGATGGACAGAAGAGGAAAGATATAGCTCTAGAAAAGGTCTTTTACAAAAGAAAGAAGACGAGATGTATTATTCATTTCTACAGTGCCACACTTCCTCTGCTCAAGCAGTATGTCTGCCTCTTTGAAACCAGCAGTCCAATGGTTCACAAGCTCCACGACAAACAGATGGAACTATTCAAAGAGTTTCTGGCCTGCTTTCTGAAACCTGAAGTCTTTAACCATATGACAGCGAAAAGCTTGAACGACAAGACGAAACTAAACATCGGGGACAAGAAGAACCTTATTTCATCGAGGGACATGTTCATGGGAAAGACAACATCTGCAATCATCTCGGCTTCCCATAAACAGAGCAGCACTATGACATCATTCCTACAATCTGTGCATGATGCATATGTGAAGTGTGCACGATATCACCAGAAGAAGCTACCAATGGACAACCAGTTACTGAAGAGTCTAACAGCATTAGACCCACTCGCCAGAGGACATTCACATCCTTCCCAACTCTTGAGGAAACTCCCCGAAGTTGCCAAGAAAGTTTTGTCACTGGAGGAAGAGAAGGGGTTTGATCTTGAAGTTCGTCGATTTCAGGTCGCTTATCTGCCACCTGCTCATGATGAAGACGAGAATTCCGTCAGACTGGACACCTGGTGGGCCCAAGTACAAAACATCGGTTATCACTCTCTTTGTAAAATGGCATTCGCAGTCATGAGCTGTTTTCATGGTCCAGCTGTTGAAGGCAGCTTCAATATCATGGGGGATATTTTAGACCCATGGAGCTGTCGTATGAATATTTCTACCTACTTCTCCATCCAGAACGTGAAATATGGCATGCGCGCAGCAGGAAAGACTGCATTGCAGTTCTTTGCTAGAAAAGATATTCTCCATGGTCCTGTCCATCCGAAGGTCTGCCGAAACATCCGGGCATCGAGGAAGAGGTACAACGAAGAGCTAAAAGAAAAGAGGAAGGCAGTTGAAGAGAAAAGGCAGAGACTGTCGCTGAAGGCTCAGCAGCTCCAGAGCAAGAAGAAGGCTAAGGAAGCCTTGTGCAAGGCTAAAAAAGCAGCCAGGCTTGCCCACAAGCTCCATAATGAAAACTCGTCTGGCGGCTAGGGGCCTCGGCGGCCCCCAGACCCCCGCCATCAAGAAATGACTCCATGCATAGATGATATATATTAAGAACTTGGATGTTACACATGTTCTCAGCTTCACGGTTGGGTGATATTCCGGCACTGATGGTATGAAGGGGACCCGCTGTACGGGGGCGGGTTGCTGCTGCTCTGCCAGATGTGGACTCGGTGGATGGTGTAGGTGTATATGACGTTGTGGTGATGCCTCACCGGGTAACAGGTGGGTCGTCAGCCGGCGATCTTCGGGGGTATGGGCTTTTAAATCTACGAACAGGTAGCCGTACGGACGACTTATCGCTCCTTGAAACGCCTGCATGAAATGGTCGATGTTCTGAGGATAAATTCGACTACCAAACACACGGATTTGTGCTCTGTCGATGGGTTTGGAGAACAGCACAGAGTATTGGCAGTTCAAGGCAATATCTCTGGACGCCTTCCCTTGAGGAAAGAGATAGTTTAATAGATGACGGACAGATTCCGATGATGGGACCCTTTGGTGAATAGGTCGGCTATTTTCGAATTGTCCTTGGCCACACTCATCACATCATCGAGCACTACTTCGTTGGTCTGCGCGAAATCGAAGTCATACGGTTCGTCTATGTCGTGAGGATTTCCTGGGACGAAACTCACGTTATGTAATCGCGTAGCTTCGTAGGCGGGCTGTCACTGGCTATAACACCATCCAACGCGTGTCGGAGCTGAGGTTGCCACACCTTCCTCTAAGAACTTCATCACCCAGGACGTCTTTCCACATCCCGTAGGGCCGCTCACCGTCATCGTATAGGGATGTTCTACTCTACTTGGTGGACCTATAGCGGGACTCGGTGGTGTCTCTTGTCTATGCATTAGACGCATATGTCTGAGCATATTGCCGCGACGAAAGAGTGTCTTCTGACAGAACGGACATGTACTCGACATGGTACCCGGTCATAGGGTGGATACAGACTACTGAGGCTAATGGTGCACAAACGACCTTTTATGACCACTCACTCACTCACTGATTCATTCACCATCGTTAGTACGTTCATGCGTTAAGACGGGCGTTGGGCACGCATGGCGTTGGGCATGCCTCACTCACCCACTCACCATCGTTAGTGCGTCCATGCGTTAAGACGGGCGTTGGGTGCGCCTCACGGGCGTTGGGCATGCCTCACTCACTCACTCACCCTCGTTAGTGCGTCTATGCGTTAAGACGAGCGTTGACGGGCGTTGAGACGGACGTTAGGGCATAACGACGGGCGTTTACGGGCGTCACTGCATTTCGATGTATTGGTGGCAATTCCATGAAAATCAGAGCTTCTGAGCTAGTTCACCAGGGCGTTGAAACGGGCGTTAAGGCGTCAAGAAAGGGCGTTAAGGGGTTGAGACGGGCGTTAAGGCGTAACGATGGACGCTGACGGGCGTTGAGACGGGCGTTAAGGCGTAACGACGGGCGTTGACGGGCGTCACTGCATTTCGATGAATTAGTGACAATTCCATGAAAATGAGAGCTTTTGGGCTAATTCACCAGGGCGTTGAAGCGTTAAGCTAGGCGTGGGCGGGCGTTACTATCCATGAAAGCAAGCGTGTTCCAAAAAACGTGCAATCTCCCGACCCAGTACGCCCACTAGTGGCTCATCCCGACCCCAAAACGTCCATTCCCATGCCCCATGCAAACAACTGTTTCAGGACATGCTGCCTGGACAATATCCTGGTCTGTCCGGCCAGGATTAGAACATACGGATTAGAGCGAACATGACCGAACATTAAACTTTCTGAAAAGGACGGCTTCTGGTTGGACAAGAGCCTACTTGTATTGTAAACATACCCAACGCGGCTCCTCCAGCGTGGGTATGATGTACGGGAGGGGAAAATAAACCATATGAACACTTGTTGTTGTTGTTGTTGTTGTTGTTCTCTCTCCGGTGTATATATGACCCTCTGGACCTGGTTGATAGGGGTTTCCCCTAGTTTAGGGGTAAAGTTCGTGTTCCGCTTTTTATATTTTCGGGACAAATCCGAATTTCACATACACCCACTCTCCCACCCTGTCTCTGTCGCCGGCTGTAACAACCCGGATGGACAAGTCCCCGGCTGTAAAACAAGGTCACCCCGATAGAAGGACCCGGATGTAAAGTGCCCAGTCCATGGAAAAACACCGTACCCGGATACAGGTCAGTACATGCATTCCTGTCATTCACCCACACCGAAGACCCGGATGTAAGAAATGATGTAACCCGATAGTTGACCCGGATATGGGTCAGCCACCAGATAAGGACCCGAATGTAAAGATGGAAAACCCCCGATGGAAAGTACCCGGATACAGGTCAGTACATGCATTCATATCATTCAATCATCAACCCCTATTGTAGGGGTAAAGTCCGTGTTCCGATTTATATATTTTTTTCTGGAGAAACTTTTACATGCACCCACCCATGACTTGATAGGCAGGCCTCGATAAACCCGGGGGACCGATATTAGCCCTTTTGGACATGGTTGATAGGGGATTTTCCCCTATTGTAGAGGTAAAGTCCGTGTTCCGCTTTTTTATATTTTCGGGAACAAATCTTCATTTTACATACACCTACCCATGACTTGATAGGCAGGCCCCGATAATCCCGGGTGACCGATATTACCCCTTTTGGATATGGTTGATAGGGGTTTTCCCTATTGTAGGGGTAAAGTCCGTGTTCCGCTTTTTATATTTTCGGGGACAAATCCTCATTTTATAAGGACCCAGATGGTAAACCAAAGGCTGTACAACAGGGAAAACCCCAGATAAAAGGACGCAAATGGTAGATGAGTACCCAGATGGAAATAAACCACTGGGAAAACCCGGGTGTAGACAAGGACCCAGATGAGTGCAAAAAAATCCGATGAGGGGTGAGTCAGTACAGGTCTAAACATCATCCACTGGAGTCACGCGAAGACAGTCCCGGATGTAAACAAAGACCCGGATGAATGGAAATAAACCCATAAGGAATGTATCAGTACAAGTCTAAACATGATCCGATCATGTCTGATTCACGCACACCGAAAGTGACGTCATCACCTGCGCACAAGTTCCCATGATGAAGAACAAGTCTAACGAGAGATCCTGAAGGATCTTGGCGCCCACCATTGTCCGATAATTGTAAGCTAATGACAAGAGGATCTTTTTGTCCATTGTAACTAAGAACAAACGATTGATTTGTAATTTTGTTAACGGAATTTCGAATCTGAGCGAAAAAGATCGAAAAAGGGACACTGAAAAAAAACACCATGATATCATCTTTCTAAGTTTAAGGAGTTTCAAGATTTCTAGAAACTGTACTTATGTCAGAAAAGAGAAAAGAGCAACGTTAGTCTGAAAGTGAATGTCCGCAGAATCATTCCTCTTCGTTCTGTAGAATTTTTTTTTTGCATGTGTCATCATTGGGTACTGGAAGCGAAGACAAATGTCTTTGACCCTTTGGCATGAGCTATGAAGCATACTTAAGATTTTATAATTAGGAACGAATGCTAATTCTGTTCTGTTTACTGGGCTAGTTTGAGATATCTCTTTTAAGATACCATGCTCGAAAATAGTAACATGGTACAATACTTAATACTGAAGGGATCCCCGCAGTAATGTTGAAACTTCGAAAGTGTCTGAATCCTGATTATCTCCCTGGGATCGAAACACGCAGTAGTCTAAAGTTGTCGAGTTGTAACGTTGTGTCACAAGAGTGACGTCCCTTCATGTAGCCGACCCGTCGGCAGACGAAACAGTTCACTGGACTAAGAAAACTGATTTAAAATTTGAAGAAATACATTTTAATTCCGAATTATTTGAACTCCTTGATATGGAAGGTGAAGGTATGGATATTCTCTATAGTCACTATATAGAATATGTCCCACTGTTTGATCCGCCGACTCGTGTGATGCAACATCACAACTCGGGAATACCGTATTACATGTAATTTTAAGCGTAACTTGGATTTTCGAATCGGACCAAAAAAGGCATCTTGCACAACTAGGCCCCATGTGGGACCTGTGCATCAAATTTCAGAAAGAATCCATGAAGTAGTTCCTGAGAATTGACGATAACAATGTTTCAAGGGAAAATCCAAGATGGTTACCTGGCGGCCATTTCAGATTTTCGAATCGGACCAAAAAAGGTATCTTGCACAACTGGACCACAAGGGGAAACTGTGTACCAAATTTGAGGAAGATCCATGCTGTACTTCTTGAGAAATCCCGATAAAGTTTCATGGGAAATCCAAGATGGGCGCCTGGTGGCCATATTGGATTTTCGAATCAGACAGAAAAAGGTACTTTGCACAACTAGACCCCAAGGGGAACCTATGTACCAAATTTGAGAAAGATCCATGCAGTACTTCCTGAGAAATCACGATAACAAAGTTTTATGGGGAAATCCAAGATGGCTGCTTGGTGGCCATATTGGATTTTCGAATCGGACCAGAAAAGGTATCTTGCACAACTAGATCCCAAGGGGAACCTGTGTACCGAATTTGGGAAAGATCCATGCAGTAGTTCCGGAGAAATCGCGATAACAAGGTTTCATGGGGAAATCCAAGATGGCTGCCTGGTGGCCATATTGGATTTTCGAATCGGACCAAAAAAGGTTTCTTGCACAACTAGACCCCAAGGGGAACCTGTGTACCAAATTTGAGAAAGATCCATGCAGTACTTCCTGAGAAATGACAATAACAAAGTTTCATGGGGAAATCCAAGATGGCTGCCTGGTGGCCATATTGGATTTTCGAATCGGACAAGAAAAGGCATCTTGCACAACTAGACCCCAAGGGGAACCTGTATACCAAATTTGAGAAAGATCCATGCAGTAGTTCCTGAGAAATCGCGATAACAAGGTTTCATGGGAAATCCAAGATGGCTAGCCTTGTGGCCATATTGGATTTTCGAATCGGACCAGAAAAGGTATCTTGCACAAACTAGACTCCAAGGGGAACCTGTGTACCGAATTTGGGAAAGATCCATGCAGTAGTTCCTGAGAAATCGCGATAACAAGGTTTCATGGGGAAATCCAAGATGGCCGCCTTTGTGGCCATATTGGATTTTCGAATCGGACCAGAAAAGGTATCTTGCACAACTGGACCACATGGGGAACCTGTGTACCAAATTTGACAAAGGTCGATGCAGTATTTCCTGAGAAATGACAATAACAAAGTTTCATACGGAAATCCAAGATGGCTGCCTGGTGGCCATATTGGATTTTCGAATCGGACAAGAAAAGGCATCTTGCACAACTAGACCCCAAGGGGAACCTGTATACCAAATTTGAGAAAGATCTATGGAGTAGCTCCTGAGAAATCGCGATAACAAGGTTTCATGGGGAAATCCAAGATGGCCGCCTTGTGGCCATATTGGATTTTCGAATCGCACCAGAGAAGGTATCTTGCACAACTAGATCCCAAGGGGAACCTGTGTACCGAATTTGGGAAAGATCCATGCAGTAGTTCCTGAGAAATCGCGATAACAAGGTTTCATGGGGAAATCCAAGATGGCTGCCTGGTGGCCATATTGGATTTTCGAATCGGACCAGAAAAGGAATGTGGAAGGTGAAGGTATTTCATGGGGAAATCCAAGATGGCTGCCTGGTGGCCATATTGGATTTTCGAATCGGACCAGAAAAGGAATGTGGAAGGTGAAGGTATGGATATTCTCTATAGTCACTATATAGAATATGTCCCACTGTTTGATCCGTCGACTCGTGTGATGCAACATCACAACTCGGGAATACCGTATTACATGTAATTTTAAGCGTAACTTGGATTTTCGAATCGGACCAAAAAAGGCATCTTGCACAACTAGGCCCCATGTGGGACCTGTGCATCAAATTTCAGAAAGAATCCATGAAGTAGTTCCTGAGAATTGACGATAACAATGTTTCAAGGGAAAATCCAAGATGGTCACCTGGCGGCCATTTCAGATTTTCGAATCGGACCAAAAAAGGTATCTTGCACAACTGGACCACAAGGGGAAACTGTGTACCAAATTTGAGGAAGATCCATGCTGTACTTCTTGAGAAATCACGATAAAGTTTCATGGGAAATCCAAGATGGGCGCCTGGTGGCCATATTGGATTTTCGAATCAGACAGAAAAAGGTACTTTGCACAACTAGACCCCAAGGGGAACCTATGTACCAAATTTGAGAAAGATCCATGCAGTACTTCCTGAGAAATCACGATAACAAAGTTTTATGGGGAAATCCAAGATGGCTGCTTGGTGGCCATATTGGATTTTCGAATCGGACCAGAAAAAGTATCTTGCAAAACTAGATCCCAAGGGGAACCTGTGTACCGAATTTGGGAAAGATCCATGCAGTAGTTCCTGAGAAATCGCGATAACAAGGTTTCATGGGGAAATCGAACATGGCCGCCTTGTGGCCATATTGGATTTTCGAATCAGACCAGAAAAGGTACCTCGCACAACTGGACCACAAGTGGAACCTGTGTACCAAATTTGACAAAGATCCATGCAGTATTTCCTGAGAAATGACAATAACAAAGTCTCATGGGGAAATCCAAGATGGCTGCCTGGTGGCCATATTGGATTTTCGAATCGGACAAGAAAAGGCATCTTGCACAACTAGACCCCAAGGGGAATCTGTATACCAAATTTGAGAAAGATCCATGCAGTAGTTCCTGAGAAATCGCGATAACAAGGTTTCATGGGGAAATCCAAGATGGTCGCCTTGTGGCCATATTGGATTTTCGAATCGGACCAGAAAAGGTATCTTGCACAACTAGACTCAAAGGGGAACATGTGTACCAAATTTGAGAAAGATCCATGCAGTCGTTCATTAGAAATCGCGATAACAAGGTTTCATGGGGAAATCGAACATGGCCGCCTTGTGGCCATATTGGATTTTCGAATCAGACCAGAAAAGGTACCTTGCACAACTGGACCACAAGGGGAACCTGTGTACCAAATTTGACAAAGATCCATGCAGTATTTCCTGAGAAATGACAATAACAAAGTCTCATGGGGAAATCCAAGATGGCTGCCTGGTGGCCATATTGGATTTTCGAATCGGACAAGAAAAGGCATCTTGCACAACTAGACCCCAAGGGGAACCTGTATACCAAATTTGAGAAAGATCCATGCAGTAGTTCCTGAGAAATCGCGATAACAAGGTTTCATGGGGAAATCCAAGATGGCCGCCTTGTGGCCATATTGGATTTTCGAATCGGACCAGAAAAGGTATTTTGCACAACTAGACCCCACGGGGAACCTGTGTACCAAATTTGAGAAAGATCCATGCAGTAGTTCCTGAGAAATCGCGATAACAAGGTTTCATGAGGAAATCCAAGATGGCTGCCTGGTGGCCATATTGGATTTTCGAATCGGACCAGAAAAGGTATCTTCACAACTAGACCCCAAGGGGAACATGTGTTTCAAATTTGGGAAAGATCCATGCAGTAGTTCCTGAGAAATCGCGATAACAAGGTTTCATGGGAAAATCCAAGATGGCTGCCTTGTGGCCATATTGAATTTTCGAATTGGACCAGAAAAGGTATCTTTTCACAACTAGACCCCAAGGGGAACCTCTGTACCAAATTTGAGAAAAATTCATGAATTAGTTCCTGAGAAAACGCGATAACAAGGTTTCATGGGAAAATCCAAGATGGCTGCCTGGCGGCCATATTGGATTTTCGAATCGGACCAGAAAAGGTATCTGCACAACTAAACCCCAAGGGGAACCTGTGTACCAAATTTCACAAAGATCCGTGCAGTAGTTCCTGAGAAATCGTGATAACAAGCTTTCATGGGGAAATCCAAGATGGCCGCCTTGTGGCCATATTGGATTCTCGAATCGGACCAGAAAAGTTATCTGCACAACTAGATCCCAAGGGGAACCTGTGTACCAAATTTCAGAAAGATCCGTGCAGTAGTTCCTGAGAAATCGTGATAACAAGAATTGTTTACGGACGGACGACGGACGACGGACGACGGACGGACGACGGACGGACGACGGACGACGGACGACAGACCACGGACGAAAGGCGATTTGAACAGCCCACCATCTGGTGATGGTGGGCTAAAAATGTCGAGTCATGCCCTATTCACGCACACTGGAAGTGATGTCATACATGACGTCACACTTGCGCAGAAAAAACCTGCGCATATAAAGCGCATATTGAGCCTATTTGACCTCTGAGTGCACTATTCCATGATGCATCACTTCCGTAATACAAATTATATAGACCCCACGGGGAACCTGTGTACCAAATTTGAGAAAGATCCGTGCAGTAATTCCTGAGAAATCGCGATAACAAGGTTTCATGGGGAAACCCAAGATGGCCGCCTTGTGGCCATATTGGATTTTCGAATCGGACCAGAAATGGTATCTGCACAACTAGACCCCAAGGGGAACCTGTGTACCAAATTTCACAAAGATCCGTGCAGTAGTTCCTGAGAAATCATGATAACAAGCTTTCATGGGGAAATCCAAGATGGCCGTCTTGTGGCCATATTGGATTTTCGAATCGGACCAGAAAAGGTATCTGCACAACTAGACCCCACGGGAAACCTGTGTACCAAATTTGAGAAAGATCCGTGCAGTAGTTCCTGAGAAATCGCGATAACAAGGTTTCATGGGGAAATCCAAGATGGCCGCCTTGTGGCCATATTGGATTCTCGAATCGGACCAGAAAAGTTATCTGCACAACTAGACCCCAAGGGGAACCTGTGTACCAAATTTCAGAAAGATCCGTGCAGTAGTTCCTGAGAAATCGTGATAACAAGAATTGTTTACGGACGGACGACGGACGACGGACGGACGACGGACGACAGACCACGGACGAAAAGCGATTTGAACAGCCCACCATCTGGTGATGGTGGGCTAAAAATGTCGAGTCATGCCCGATTCACGCACACTGGAAGTGATGTCATACATGACGTCACACTTGCGCAGAAAACACCTGCGCATATAAAGCGCATATTGAGCCTATTTGACCTCTGAGTGCACTCTATTCCATGATGCATCACTTCCGTAATACAAATTATATAGGAAGCAAATGGAACCTCATTGACCTCAGAGGTCAAAGGTCACGGAAGGGACTTATGCCCTTTGTATACTACTAACGTTCAAGACAACATACACTACATGTTCGACCAAAAGCTTGTTATGAAATCATTCACACATAAGATTTGTTACCCGCTGGTTTGTTATGTTAAGAAATTGAAGACTTGTTATAACCCAGCGTACGTGACTTTCCATACCTCACACATATAAAAATGGCGGTAACGATTGCTGCATCACCATTGGTCAATTATCTCCGGGTCGGAGATGTATCTACGGGCCGGAGATAATTATCTCCGGGTCGGAGATGTATCTCCGGGTCGGAGATAATTATCTCCGGGTCGGAGATAATTATCTCCGGGTCGGAGATGTATCTCGGGGTCGGAGATAATTATCTCCGGGTCGGAGATGTATCTCGGGGTCGGAGATGTATCTTCGGGTCGGAGATAATTATCTCAGGGTCGGAGATGTATCTCGGGGTCGGCGATAATTATCTCCGGGTCGGAGATGTATCTCGGGGTCGGAGATAATTATCTCCGGGTCGGAGATGTATCTCCGGGTCGGAGATAATTATCTCTGAGTCGGAGATGTATCTCTGGGTCGGAGATAATTCCGTGGACGGAAAAATAATTTTCACCCATGTCCTATCTATGCTTCCGTAATAAAGGGTCTGAGTTGCACGAGTAAAGTTCGGATTAACACTTATATACGTTCTTTACTATTCGGACAATATTCAATGCAGCACTGTCTTCATGGAAATTGGCAGAAACTTCGAGAATGGTACAGCCACGTCGCCAGTTCCAATCCAGTGTCAGTTCCGATCCACTTCCCGAAACATTGCTTCTTCCCAAAATCAAAATCACGCGAAATCTTAAAACATTTGGTGTATTCGAATGTAAATTTATCAACCTTTCCATAATCGTTAAATTATATTATTCATCACATTTCAGAGTAAATTGTAGGGTTTTGATCGGTTAATTACCCTAGTGCATCAGACCGTATTGCAAGTCTCCGTTGGCCACCGCTGGTATACCAATTCAGATTTCTCGTATACCAATGTTGTCGAGGACGCGCGTGCCCATATACCAACGCAGATACCAACACTTTCAAGGACGTGTGTGCAATTGGAGCGATATGCTAGAGGTGGGTAAAAGGACCTTGTATCTTTAGATGGGTATATGGTCCCAGATCAGGTGCAATACAGAAGTACCAAACTAAAATACTTCCACTACAAGAATTTGTTCAAATGGCATGAAGTACAAAATTATATGTTGTATACTTAGAAATATTCTCAGGATTCTCGCGTAACGGGGCTGTAAAGTGGCGAATCCGTGCAAAAAAGTTGATTCTGAGGTGAAAACAATTCGTATTGTTCTTTGTGAACATATGAAGATAAACGATAACCAGAACCAGATTTGGCCTACGACTACGTATTGGAACAGCGAGTATGCTGTATCAAGCTGGTTCTCCTTATCGTTTATCTTCATATGTTTAAAGAAAGAAATATGAGGTGTTTTCACCTCAAAATTGGCCATTTTGCACGAATGCACTACTTCACGGCACTGTTATTCGAGAATGATAGAACTCATTGACTTGAAATTCCTCTGAGTATACAATACAATATTGTATGCCAACTGAACAATTTCTTGTATTTGCAATATTTTATTTTTGGCACTTCTACCGCACCTGTTCTGGGGCCATTTACCCATCTAAACATACATGGTCCTTTGTTGCCTCAAGCATATGCGGGCAAATACTGTTTCAGGCGAATTTGGCCGATTTCCGCTAAGTACATTTCATCCAGTTTATTGTTTATCGCGGAACAGATCGAAATGGAATCAACGCTGCCTGTCCGACTCACTATACCTGTTTATCTTTCGGGTTGGTGATATATGTTAAACCAAGCAGGAAAATAGCTTTTCAATGTGATAAATTCGTTATACCATGCTTTTGCTTGAGTATATAGGCCGGTATTTCGTCGAGAAGATAAATCGGGCTAGTGAAAATATTTATCTTCTCGACGAAATACCAGCCTGTATACCCAAGCAAAAGCATGGTACAACTTATAATATCCATTGGTTTTGTTAGACCACATCGATCTGCGTTCTTGCACCATGGCCCACCGTCATGCAAACCGGTGTCGCTTACCGATGTCAGTGTTAATTGGTAAATTTCTCACTTATAGTTGTCCATGGGTACTATTTATCTGACATCAGTATATTCACTATGTTTCACTGTAACGAGTGCTACGTTTTGACAAGCTGTGTGATTTGTCGGACTCGAATTATGTATTCATCCCAAACAGTCGCAGTATAAAGAACGTCTCATCACACAGGACTAAGCCAAAAATACCAATATTCCAACATATGTGGTGAATCTTAGGTCGGAGTACCTTTTCTTACGCAGCGGCGGTGGAAGCTCCCAAAAACTGTGGGGAGGGGCTCGACTATCATAGCACGTCGTCTTTAGGCGAGGGTGCAGGGACCGCCTAGGCCCCGGAAGCTCCGCGCTCCTAGATGGCTGTACACGCATTCTGGCCGATTTTCCGTCAAATAAATCGACCTATCATCTCTATATAATCAACTGCATTTTGATATTGTTTTTGTGATTTTTCTCGTCATTTAAAAGAAAAATTGGGTTGATAACTTTTGAATGTAAAAAAAAGTATTTTTCCTTTTCAAAATTCGAACTATACGCAGTGATCTCGAAGAAATTAACATTTCAGCAGAGGGTTGGAGAGCGCTGACACGTTTGGAGAGAAAAGTATGAACACAAAAAGAAAAAATAATATGAACGCAATTTTGATTTCTGAATTTGATAATCAGCTAATCCTCCAATAAAGCTAATGCGATTTCAATGTAAATTAACATCCTAAACAGTTATTTGTCATTGCGAACGGAACAGAAGAATGAGCAAATCAGAGCATTTTAAACGAAACAGCAACGTGCCCCTCCAGTACAAAGTCGCCGGTCCGTGAAAATCTAGCCTACTGCAGACTAGCCTTTTCTGAGAAGAGAAGCTAATCAGAAACGGGGAAAGCGACTGGATCCTCCTTCAAAGTTTCACAAGACTTCACAAGACATCAATGCAACAAATTCAACCAGCACTCCCCGTGCAAAAACGATTGAAACTCAGTGGGTTATGGAGCGAGCTAAATCGGAACTGCATATATGACGTCAGAAAGGGAACGCTTGGTTACCAAGTTTATGAGTAAAAAGAAACATTCTTCGTCATCCCCTAGTTTGAAGAAGAGTAGATGATAATGGATGAGTCCATATTCAGCTCTCAACTTCAGTTCAATCCCAACATTCCATCCCCCGTTTCATATAGAGAGAGTGACACAATCTCAGATAATCATTATTCATTTAGGTATCGGTCGAATATATCCGCTTATGCCATGGCCCAATACATGTGCCCAATCTTCTAAAATGTTAATAAGGCAAGGTAACTTGTGGACACATATATGACTTCGGTACATAATGGGTATGAACATCCATCCAGTAAACTATTGTAAATCGAATCAAGAATTGAGAATCCCATTCGGATAGTACAAGAGATCGACAGTTATGCTTTTAAACAATCTGAGATAGAATCTGAATCACATATTTGTAAAATTCTATCGAAACTGAGAAACCCCTTACTCCATCCATTTACGATGGAAGTTATGGAACCTAGTGAGAGTGAAAAATACGTATGGTTACTATGAGGACTGGAGAACTATGTGGAACCTCGCCTGCCGAGCATGAACTACTGTTGTGGCAGCCAGTATTCGAGGATATGGTTTTGGGAGTAGCCGATGTACATTTTTGAAGGATATACCTTTAATATTGGAGATGAAGGTTAGTGTAATCCAGTGTTTCACGGTGAGTTATACGTGTTATCTGCTTCAGATCAATACTATGACGAGGAGCGGAAAACCCGGCGATATCCTCGCGTGTACCCGGATGTGACCTCTCCTCGTACTGCTATATCGAGAATCCACCAAACACAGGGCTAAGTAGCACTGTTTTGCCACAGATTTTTTTGAAAGTTTAAAATTAAATTTTTTCAATTTTAAAATTTTAATTTTTTTTTAACATCTTGGAAACACTAAATTATTATATAGCTTACTTTAATACTCATACATGGTCATATTTTAAAGCGCGAGCCCGTGTTTGCCAAGCATGGAAAATTACACTATATAGTATATACCCTATACAATAGACCAGGTGAATAACATGGCCTCGAAAATGACGCTGAGAAAAAAAAACACCTTCTTTTAGATCGGTCTAGCGATCGAACCAGCGCACGAAATGCGCCAAAGTTGTATGCCATTGAACGAGGACATCCTATAGCTTATGTCGACGTGTCATTATCCCAACAACTGTTACTAATTATCGCTGTACACCCAGATGAAGTCCGATGCTACGCTAAATTTTCTTTAGTCGGACAAGATCGTGGCCAGAAATTGTCAGTGTAAACCGCACTGAACAGGCAGTTTTGGCCAGTCATCTCTTCAATCACCGCATAAATTGGTCTGTTTTTTTGAGCAGGGTGTCAATACATGACGTACCTGTGCTGACATTACTCCATGACATCGCCCTATGGTAAATCCATGCGTGTTTTCTTGTATTCAAATCATTTTAACTGCAAACCCTCCTTCCCGTTGGATTGTCTTCTGGCCGAGTCGGCGATAAAAGCTCGACGCTGATTGGTCGGAATATCTCTAAATATAGCCTTTTCGTTATTCCGACCAATCAGCGTCGCGCATTTCGTGCGCTGGTTCGATCGCTAGACCGATCTAAAAGAAGGTGGTTTTTCTCTCAGCATCATTTTCGAGGCCATGTTATTCACCTGGTCTATTGTATAGGGTATATCTAAAAATATAGTGTAATTTTCCATGCTTGCCAAACACGGGCTCGCGCTTTAAAATATGACCATGTATGAGTATTAAAGTGAGCTATATAATAATTAAGTGTTTCCAAGATGTTAAAAAAAAATTAAAATTTTAAAATTTAAAAAAATTAAAAAATTTAAAATTTAAAAAAGTTAAAAAATTTAAAATTTAAAAAAAATTAATTTAAATTTTCAAAAAAATCTCTGACAAAACAGTGATACTTAGCCCTGTGCCACCAAATACGAAATTCGATTTTTGCCCGCGAGGCTCTCCTGCCACCAAATCCAATGACACCTGCAGATGACATTGACACACATTTGGACGAGCCCAAAAGTAGGACATCCCCGTGATTATCTCAATCTCCACATCTAAATGATCCAAGGTTAATTTCACATTTCATTTATATATTTACCCTAGCATATGGACTCCATTCACCGTGTATTTGACCGCCCCGTTTAACGCTACCAGACCAGACCAGGCCTACCAAACTTTCTGCGCTAAACGACCAGAGGGTCATGGGTAAATTCAAGATGGCGGCCACGTGGGTACCAGAAAAGTGATGTTTCCGTCATATTTCTTCAAAATGTATGCTTTTCCGCAATGAAAAGTGAACAAAAACTATTTTATTTCACACCACAATAATTATCATGCAGATTTTGCACAGAAATTGTATAAATAAAAAATTAGACAAATCTGACCGAAAAATCGACCCCAAAAATGCCATTTTTGAAAATGACGTCACTGTGACGTCATCAAAGCGGCCGGTCATCTTGTTTTTTCTTTACATTTTCTGGTAGACCTTAGCCCAAGAGTATAGTGTGGTGAGTTTCAGCCCACTAGCTCTAGGTGTAAGAAGAATAATTAGTGGGGGGGAATGGCCCCTCTTCAGGCCTGGACAGGTCCCAAAAAGCGAAGTATTATCATTGCCCATCTCTCAGTGTAGAATGCCCGTACCTTGTTGTGTTTCCAGAGATCTGCAGGGGCTTGTATACAATCGTCTAGTTTCACCTCTGTCTCCCCGTCCTTGACGACCACACAATGTAACGATGAGCGAATTCTGTTTTTATTATCCCACGTGAAACCCTGCAATTCAGAGAAACTAATATTTCACGCTAAGCATAAAGTAACGAGGGATTGGAGAGTTATTTTCCTGTCTTGTCTTCGCACAAAATTAAAGTTAATCGTTTAACAAAACACGGAGCCGATAGCACGGCCAGGTACATTGAGACGTATCTGGAATGATAGTGGTTCGTTTACTCATTAGATTTCCTACCTCTTTAACATGAGTCAGGTTTCCAAGCTATTGATAACTGGACTATTTTCGACCCGAAGTTGGCACAATTATCATTAATGTAAGCTTATTTGTCCCTTCTTGGTATAGCAGGAAAATTTGCTACATAGTTAAAACCCCGTACCAGGTTAAATAGATAGGGGAGAGACCAGGAGAACGAACCAGATCTCACGCGGTGACCCACATGTCAATTCATCTGTCACTACACCCATGATTGGGGCAAGATAGGATCAACTTGGATTTTAGTGCAAACCAACCATTGTTTCTGATGTGTTGCATTCGAATCATATTTATGGAGCAAATCGGTCTACAATTCATAAACTCCCCAGTAATATAGTTTCGCTTTGAAACATTCTGGGAAAGTATAGGTATTGACAGTCTTCAGTATAAGTATAGGTATTGACAGTCTTCAGTATAAGTGTAGGTATTGACAGTCTTCAGTATAAGTATAGGTATTGACAGTCTTCAGTATAAGTATAGGTATTGACAGTCTTCAGTATAAGTGTAGGTATTGACAGTCTTCAGTATAAGTATAGGTATTGACAGTCTTCAGTATAAGTATAGGTATTGACAGTCTTCAGTATAAGTATAGGTATTGACAGTCTTCAGTATAAGTATAGGTATTGACAGTCTTCAGTATAAGTATAGGTATTGACAGTCTTCAGTATAAGTATAGGTATTGACAGTCTTCAGTATAAGTACAGGTATTGACAGTCTTCAGTATAAGTATAGGTATTGACAGTCTTCAGTATAAGTACAGGTATTGACAGTCTTCAGTATAAGTATAGGTATTGACAGTCTTCAGTATAAGTACAGGTATTGAGTCTGCAGTATAAGTATAGGTATTGCCAGTCTTCAGTATAAGTATAGGTATTGACAGTCTTCAGAATAGTGAAGATCATCGAAGAACATTCAGACCACAACTTAGAATTGTACCAATATGAAGGTGATTCAGTGTCTCACCTGGTCTGCTAGTTTGTGTGTACAAGGAAGGGTGTTCAAAGGTTCTGCATAGTTGAAGAGGAAGTTCTTTGTGTCGAGGCAATGTCCTGTGCTGGGATTCTCTACCTGTAAGCGAGAAATCACGAGTACTGAAAAGAGTAACAATTGAAGGATTTTCTTGTAAAACGCATTAAATCAACGACAAAGAGAGCTCCTGTATGACAGTATAGGATTGACTATAGGCGACCTGACCAGACCTGACCTGCTTCCGAAACATCGATGAATCTACGGTATTAATGTGACAAATACATGTCAGGTGTTCTTACTCTCAATAACCTGGCCCATACCAGTACTGGTTACGGCCGGGGGCACACGACCCAATTTTCTTCGACAAATGAGAACAAATGTATGGAAGACTGTTGCTGTAATTAGCTTCCCCACAAGCTTGTGTCATACACGATGACCGTATCAGATTAGGAGATTGCTAATGCCCGTAACAGTCTTCCATAAATTCGGTCGCATGTCAAAGAAAATTTAATTTTGTATCCCCGACCTTGGTACACTTGCTGAGTTTAGTTTTTGTATAATTTGCGTCTCCACTTGCTATCAGTTATTTCAGACTATATCTTTCGAAAATTTATTTATTTATTCGTTTATTTCAAAGAAGCTAATAGGGAACTCCCACTTTCTTTTAAAAGTTACCATACTACACAAACATGCAGGTGACGGTAGAAGACATAGAAAATAAACAATTAGTAAGGGAACACTATGAAATGATTTCAAAATACATACATCTGCAATGAAATGAAATACAAATAGGGAAAATACATATAAGAATAAATTAAACGATAATGGGGAGGTACAATTAATTAGTCAAGAGATTGCTGGGAGTAAAGCATAAAATATTCACAAGCTTTTAATTAATAATTTATGGAAAATATAACATTTGTTAATTAATAGATAAAGACGCCCTCGACAGGATTTATTTAAAAGAATTAGTGGTGCCAAAGGTATCAGTGTGTGGGAAGGCATCACAACTGTCTATGCACCTCATAATCGGAGAACATTGATACAGCTTCGGCGAGTCTCAAATATGGAGGGGTGAGTAAACTCCTGTTCATACACAAGCCCACTTCTTCGTTTACATTTCGAATTAGCTTAAATATATCAGCCCATCGGTTCTGTTCAGAATAATTTATAAATAGACACTAAACGCCATTGACATCATGGGGGGGCAGAGAAGACAATTAGAGTTGATGTGGACATCCGGTAGATTGGATCGGCCCAACCAACACACTTAGTTTGAGAGACCCCTGATAATATGGTGTTTGATCACTGATTATCGATAACAGCTATCTGGGTTAATATGCTAAGGTATGTTATTAACAGCTGGACTGTTTGTTCATTAAAACCATGGGATTACAGCTTATAACATACACATGTGCGATTCAACTTAAAAAAGGAACAAAACATGACGAATATTAGACATTCGGTCAGTTTTACTTCCCTCATTACGTTTTGAGTTGGATTGTAAACGAATTATGAACGGATATAAAATTCCTTGAACGTTAAGTCACAATAGGACTGAAACTCAACATCTGGAAAGCTCTACTTCGACACAATCAATGTAGTTAAAAGTTAACCTACCGATCCCCAGGCTCTGGCGTTTCTGTCGAAGACGTTCATTTCTGGCCAAATGTTGTCGATGAACCAGGTAAAATTTTTACAGTGTAATCTTTCCTTCAGTTTGAATCTCTCCGAGAGGTCCCCGGCGTCCATTTCCTGAAAGAACAAAAAGACGGCCAACACTAAAGAAACGCATATCAGTGGTTCTTTTAACTAGAGCTCATGGACTTCGAAAGGCCACCCAAAATTTTTAGACTGGTATAGATATTATAGTACATATAGGATTGCATTATTTATTTAATACACAATATATGAGCAGAAGATACGCATCTTTACTTCCCAGACTCGTCACAGGTAATGCTTCCCTGGCAGATACATTTAACAGTCGCCAATGAGAACTAAGAACAATTATCAATTGCTGGTGATCCACAGATGTGCTGAAAGATTTGCGTGCTAAAAGACGGACAGATGCTCGTTTTTATCAATAATTTGGTTTCTATTTTCCGGAAAGTCAAAAAGAAGGTTCAGTATTTTCCGGAAAATAGATACCCTTGCCAGATATATTTATTACAAGGTAGGCCTATTGGGAATGGATAGGACAAGCAAGGCCGCCTCAGAAACATCTTCCAGACAACACTCACTAACAAGAACTAAGATCGGTACCTAGATTGGAATAAATGAACTTCAACTGAACAGATATGTTGGGTCAAACATGGACAACGACTGTATTTATGAATATGTGGCTTTCTATACCCCAAAAAATTAAAAAAAGTATCTGTAATGTAGATATTCTGGACAAAAATAGTTATTCTCAGCTACCGAGAATACAGACTTTTATATTTAAGAGGATTTCTCGGTATTCGGTCATGTTTTCTCAGTATTTGATCATGTTAATTTTATGGGAGCTTTCCCCTATTTCGACCTCATCACATCCATGAAAACAGTCAGTGACCAGTGTGTGTGAGGTAGCTCGACTGGAAGACAAGCAAACTAGCTGGTCTTAATCTAAGATATGTAATAAAAAGTATTTACTCAGAAAAAAGAATATATCAGATACATCTATAATATTTTATATATGGCATCTGGCAAGATAGATACTTTCTGCTTGTCCTGTGATATGATGGAAGATAAACAGCTTCAAACTCTGACCAACTTTTGTGCCGTTTTGCAAAAAAAATGAGGTAATTTAATCTTCATTTCATGAGTAAAAGGTACACGATGGTGTGAAGCCTACAAATTCGGAACAATGCGTGTAATGCATAAGCAAAGTCACTCCGAATAAATTTAACAAACGCATATTGACAGTCTCAATATTTCGACAAAGTTATATTTGTCATCAAGAGAAATATCAAACTGACCTCGTTTCACCCCTTTCTGTCGTTGTCCATGGTGGTTAATTTATATTGGACGGATTATATTAGGAATTTAGGTGAGAAATACAGTTTCTTCAACAGGGCTTAACTCGGCGTGCGTCTATGACGACTTGTCTCCAGCCGCGAGAGATAAAAGACTTGCTGCTAATGTTCCGTCTATAATCTGCCTTGATTGTGATAATATGACAACTAAGCTTTAAAAACTTATTGAGACCTATGAATTGGGTCACAGCGATCAATTGATCAAATAGGCCTACCGTATTTATTACGGACAAAACTATAAAACTAGCGCCTTGCTCAACACACGAAAATTCCGCCCTGATAACCATGCTGCTTCCGCTCAAACTTTGCGCAGTCGGCCTTTGCGCACACCCGGAAGTAAACAGCGATAATGAAAGTGAGTGAATAAATGAATGACGCAAGCTATTAGAATATCCCCTGCCATGCACCATGGACGAGACGTCGATCGCGATAATGTCATCCAACATTTAATCCACTGTATTGATATTCATACTGTGCAGTTTTGACAGCGGCTAAAAAGATAATTTATTTAATAAATTGACTTGACGACGGCAACATACGATTCATTTTTACGCAAACGAAAAAACGTTCCCGCTTATTTAGTTTTGCGTAACCTCCAGGTGAACTGAACAATCGTTCGCGCAAACTTTTGTGGCCTGAACTGAAGCAGTCACCTGTAAGTATGAAGTCCTGGCGGCTTAGAGACTGATACATCACCTGCCAAAATGTATTCATGATATCCCTATGAAGCGTTCGCTGTCAGGCTATCTCAGCAACTGGAGGCTGTATTAATTTTTCTCGTAAAAGTCTCGCGAGAGCCCAACTCCCACAATGCTTTGCGTATGCGCAAAGACGTTTCCGAGCAAGTTGTTGTTGCAACTGGCCTTTTTCAAACCGGAAGTGTAGAATTTTAGATGAACAATTTGGGCTTGAAAGACACACTTCCGTTCATCTGAGACAGCCCAAATTCAATCCCCAGCTAGATATAAACCTCCTCTCCATTTTATCCAGAGGTTTGAACTCGGAATTCTGCTTTGTTCTCTCGGAAATTCTTGGAAACCAAGCAAGACTGGCCCATAAACTAAACCCATTCCAATAAGGCCCCCTCCCCTTCGGGGGGTGGCCTTAATAATAGGATAATATGTTTCTTAACAAAACTCAATATTTGGGAGAAGACTCGTCGGTGCTGTATAGGAATATATAACAAAAGGCTTCTTGACCCACAGATGAGTAAGTCTGCGAAAGTTAGTCGATGTATAATCAAATACGGATCTGCAGATATAGCGGCAACAGATGGATGTGCGGACGGGCATGACGACAACGATATCCCTGTGCAAAAATCGGTAGAGGAGTAAAAATTGCGAACTGTAGACAAAAGTAATAAGACGTTTAAAATGAAGGACTAAGCAAATAACGACCTTAATAAAAATGACTTCTGACATCTTCATCTCAAAGAAGACAGTTTATAAGGTGAATTAATTTATCGGAACAGCCTACCGGATATACCCTTATTTGAACGCGATGAGAAATGTACTGCAAGTGACTTACCTCCATTCCCTCGAAATGCTCGTACACAAACTTTTTGTAGTCTCCCATCCATACATCTACGGCCCGCTTGTAATTATGAACTTCTACGTTTCTCCGACCCCCGGGGAATGAATAGGGCTGAGAGCGGGCGATGTGACCGATGTGAGAACAGGGAAGGTGTAATAATCTACCGCCACACATCCACACCTGCGTAAATTAAGATTTTTCCAATTATCCACGAGGTTCGATAACTAAACTGAAAGAAATCCGTCATTCAATATTCAGCCTCGTCCATAATCCAAAGTTAAGCGCCAAAAATGATAATACCGGTATGCGAAAAACATAAGCTAGTTTCCTGCAAGAGAGAAGCGTTCAAAAGTTTTCAATGACGCCGACAGGACAACATGATGATCCAAATATATCAGATCCGTATCGCTGATAGGTATTCTTAATCCAAGTTGTTATTTAGAGAGTAGTGTATCTCAGTCACTGTTTGATTGTGGTTGTTCATATGAACACCATGAGAATCTTATGAACATCATCAGAATCTTGAAGTGCATGGATTAATACGGACCCCAGCCCCAGCACACTTTTTTTTCTCCACATCAATATTGGTGCCACAGAACTATGATTATATAATTCTTGAGGCGTAAAATCTCAAGAAAATTAATTTGGTGATTGTATATGTCATACTCAAATTTACATATATATTCTTGTTTATTGCAGCAATAAGCTTCAAAGGCGTCTCTCATACACATACAGCTGGCTTGGGATCTTATATCTATCGTTACATTAGAATCAGAATATTAATGACGAAAATTAAATTAGGAAAATACAAACAAAAATTCGTGAGACATGTATGTGGTATTGGTCATTCAGCTTATTCCGCATCTTCAATGCGCCTATTCAAATCCGGCATTAAATACACTATGTTTGTTTCGGGCATTAATAATAGAACTTTTATTGATGGGTGACCAAAGTAGGAAACATTTCTGAAATATTTGCTGCGTATAGGTAGTGAATGATATTCCATACAATCAGGGACATTAAGGTATCTTCTCCTCTCAAAATTCAAAACTATGCAATATATTTTTTAAAAGGTTAAGTATTCAAGATCACAAGGAAATTATTTTGGTGACTGTATATGTCATACTCCAGTAACAATAACCCCCAAACCTCTACTTATATTTGAGAGAACAGCCATCTTTTCCTACGAAGTAGGCTACAGATCGCAAATTGTTCGGTAATGAGTCAGTCAGTCAGGCAGTCAGTCAGTCCATCCAAATCCTTTCGTCGGCAAAATAAGGAGAACCGTTGACATTAGAACCTTGATTTTTGGCATGAACGTGCATTAGGGCATTGTTACCAGCAAGTTCTGATCTGAAATAATTCTGATTAAAAATTAGATTGATAATTAACACTTCAGTATATTGTTATAGATATATGTGAACTGTAGCCTTTAACGTGTATCCTATTTCACATTGGCCACATCAGGTTTGAGCCTTCAAATTCAGGTCAAATTACCCACAGCTAAAAATACCCTGTCCCACTGTATGCCACATGGCCCTATTACTGAGGTTAATCTTAACTACTGCATATACCCTCAAACAATCAGCGCTGTTTCCATAACGAAGCTGAGGTGGTTTAACGTTTATCAATGAAGAAAATCACCGATCAACCGCCATAGAATATAATGTGAAACAAGAAAACCGGAATAGTACATTCATCAGATTGCCGATGCCCAAAATGTGTTGTCTCATATATCTAGATAACAACGTGATGTAGAGACGCTATTTATTCGTCTTTGTACCGGTTATGCTCAGGAGAATGACATAGAATCATTATTATCTTGTGCATAGAAGGTGTTGGTCTTGAGTTAAATTACCGTAAACTACATAAATGCTACATTTCTACTATAGTACTATATATAAAAATTTGTATTGTTGGGAAAATAATGTGATTCAAAAAGTTGTTTTAATCCTGTACAAGGGCACTGAAAACCATTAAAGAGATGTAAGTGTATTTTCACACGTAAAGCTTGAAATCTACTGAACCTATATTATTCAATCTGTTTCCTTTAATTAAAAAATTGTAAAATTAAATCGGCGATCGTTATTTATTTTTGGAATGAAGGCGCATTAGGAGACTGTTACCAACAAGTTCTGAGCTGACCTACTTTTGATGAAAATTTCTGGTGATTTTTGATGAAAATCACTGGCGATTCTGACTTGGGCGGTGCCCATCTTAATATAGGCAGGATTTCAACTGGGAGTGGGAATTTCCAAGAGTTCAGTTCGTGTTCGAGTCCTAATGCCTACTGTACTTCGTAGGTCCTGTGACGTTAGTCACACTGCCATGTTTAAAATGGATAGTTATCAAAAACTATTCAATTTTGGTCACTTCAATAATACTTTCTTTATATACGGTCGGTATCGGTTTCGAAGGTACACTAATTATTCCTACGAAGTAGGCTACAGATCGCAAATTGTCCGGTAATGAGTGAGTCAGTCAGTCAGTCCATCCGAATCCTTTCGTCGGCAAAATAAGGAGAACCATTGACATTAGAACCTTGATTTTTGGCATGAACGTGCATTAGAGCATTGTTACGAGCAAGTTCTGAGCTGACCGAATTCTGTACAAAACGTGATGGGATAATGAAATAGGAAATGCTAATTTTCCATCATTTGTTAGTGCATTTATCTACACTGCTATTACCAACTTGCCATTCTTAATACACACAATTCAGTATATTGTTATAGATATATGTAAACTGTGGCCTTTAACGTGTATTCTATTTCACATCCAAACATTTCATCACAGACCAAATCAGGCTTCAAATTTAAGTCAAATTGCCACTGGTGGTGAAATATCATACATCAACCAATTAAGTCAGCCTGGTGCAATAACCCAGCAGAACAAAGAAAGATGTGGTATCATCCTTCAGATTAGCCTGTGAGCAACAATGATAAAAGTTTACTGAGGGTGAAACAAAGCCATCCTGCAAGCCACCCAAGGAATTTATCAGCTTGTGTTGGGACATTTTGTTGGTATCATGTAAGTTGTTTAGTAGTTTACTCATTCAAATCTCCGTACCATATTTTCTGTTGTTCAACAGACAAATTTCTTTACTGGTTTTACTTGTTTAAGTTTTATTGGGTTTCAACTGCTACAGATAGTAACATAGTACTGATACTGTAGAAATGGGTAGTGTGAATTTAATTATTCCATGTTGAGTACAATTTGTTCACATGAATGGTGGAATGTCTGGACTCTCAAATGAAAGTGTGTTATACATGTACATATCTCGAGCATGTCAGGTTTGAGGAACAAACATGGTTGCAATTAAGATATAATCAAAGAAATTTCGTGACAATTATTGAATCTAAGTAGGCCCCTACCTAACAAAATTAGCTTAATAACTAGAGCCTATAGGCTTTGGGATGTAATCTACTACTGAATCTGCTAGTGGATTTACCATAGCGAATTTGGGGTAAATGAATACGGATGCATTTCGGTTTACCAATTCAGAACAGGCTTCACCTCCCATCCAGCTGGAATGTAATAATGTGTCTCAGTTTATACATTCATGCATGTACAGATATCCAGTGACAGTAATCGAGTCAAGGCCTCGTTTGAGAGAAATAAAGTAAAAGTAGATCTTTTGCGATATCTGCAGATATGAGACAACACAGCTGTATTTTAATGAAGATCCATCAATATAAAATATATAAAAATAATTTTCGGACGGGAACGAAACTGGTACATAAATTGAATGAGCATCAATGCTGTTACGCTCATACTATTCAGCTTGTATCACTGACACCTACCCTCCTTGTTGCCCCGCTGATTCGCATCGCATATTTCGCACCTCTTAGTCGTAAGGGGGCGCTCTGCACAGGTCAACCACCAATGACCAATGGATATCACTCTTACGGAAGAGTCTTGGCAATATGAGTTGTCTCCCTTCTCAAACGTTCATATGTCGTTAACGGCAAAACTAACAATAAACGGACGGCAAAACAGCTCTTATTACGTTAATTTCTGAGTTAGAATGAACAGATTTTTGGATAACTTCCTCCATTGTTTTGTAAGGTTCGTCAACTGATTGCAAACATTTGTTTGCTGATACCTTCAAATAATTGCCAAATAACTCCCTGCAAATGTTGTTAATATCCCACTGATAAGACCATGCTTCATCGTCATGAGTATATAAGGAAATCAAGCTCACTAGAATGATAACGTAAAAACACCGTTCAATTGTTTCAGATTTTGAATTGAATGTTGACTGTAATAAAGACGGAGAATAGTTCCGAGATGCGATAAGAGGGCGTGTCGCTGGCAAAATATTGGCATAACTTCCACATTACGTGAGAGTCGTGATCTCGTTATCATGAAGGCATGACGTAATTTCGATCACGTGAGGTAGTTATCGAATCATGGTTAGTATGAGGAATCTGGTTATCTCCGAGCTATTACGGCACGGCGATTGGGTGCCAAGAGGCACGAACTTGGCGATGTGAACCAGCGGGGGAAACAAGGAGAGTAGGGACATAAGTGGTACAAGCTGTTTATCAGCGTACAATGCTGTTAATAATACTTGACATAATCTGTGTACATTTTTACAGAAATCTGTTTACCTCTTTATTTCGCATCCTAATTCATTCCATAATAGAGGCTTGTTGTGCATGCTGTCACCCAAAGATTCTTGTAATCCGTCAAATATGGGCCGTAAATCATCCAAAGATGCTGAATTTTAGCAACCTTAAAAATACTGTTACATCTTCAACAGAACTTGGCAATCACTGTTTTATTGCAGTTCAGCGCTCAAGGCGAGACTTGACATTGATTGGTCAATAAGGCGAACAACAACAACAACACGTGCCTTTATGCTATGGCGGAATTAAAACACAGGGCGCATCTGTTGCTCTGACTGTCGTGTGACTGTGTTTGATAAAAAGTGAGTTTCCCTTGAAATATAGTTTTTCGGGTTGTTTTACTGACCAATCAGCGTCAAGCGTGGCCTAATCTACGCCCGGTGATTCCGGGACCACATGGAAATGCAGGGGCAAAGTTTCGTGAAATCAGGGTCATTGACTAATAAATGCCCAGTGTTGCGACCAGGGTTAAAAAACAAACAAACAAACAAAATCAGTAACAAAAAAATCCTGACAAGTGTTGACCTGCCTAACATTTTCGAATTCCATTCCAGTTTTCCATGACTTGCAACAAAATTCAACCAGACACGAAATTCCATTACTTTCAAGATTTTTCTCTGAAAAATGTGGTTTTCAAGATCCGCCATTTTCCTGTTTGGTTCTACACAAGTGGGGCTTTACGGCAGTTGTCGTAAAAAGCAATCAGACAAACGAGGGCTGACCTAATCTCAGACATGACCATAATAACATTGCATTACAGACAACTCAAAGGTTGGTAATTCTCATATCAGTCAAGGCAGATAATACAGCAGAAAAAAAGTGTGAGGTGATCAGAAACAAGTTTTTTTTTGGCCTAATTACAGGATTCAACTGACCATACACTATGTATCTTGACTAATCAGGCAGAAGGATCAGATCAGATACCATAGCAGTACATGCATATTTAGCAAAGCAATGTACCATACATATGCTAATTAATGTAACAAGTAAGAGAGTCTTTTGTATTAACCATATTACCCTGATAACCAAATTGCAAAGCTTTTCTAAACAACGATTTTACACCCTGGAAACTCACAGTCTTATCAAACATGCCCTCCTGGTGCCGAGGGTGATATCATGTAGGGTATATTCAAAGGCGGCGACTTTGATGGGAGATGGGTATTAGTGCCATTTAAAGGTCCATAAATGTAATATGTCTATAATTATTACTTTATTTCCTTTATTTCAATGGAATATTGTCATGGTTTCCTGGTAATAAAATATGATTGAACCATCTCAGAGCAGGGGCGTTGGAAGCAAATTGGAAGTGGTACGGCCTTATGAGACAGAGGGGGGGGTACTACTATAATAGCACTTCAGGCGAGTGTTGAGAGACAGCCTGGACCCCAGAAGCTCCTGGAGTCTAGATCCCCGGAGACGCGTTCAGAGCGATTTCTGGTGAATAAAATCACTCTACAATGAAGTGTATTTTCAGTTCTTTCGTAATCCTTTTATCATGAAAACGCAATCGATGGTGGTTTTCTGCGATGCTGAATTAGAAAAATATATGTAAAGTAAAGTAAGCTAGACATATTCATAGCCGATATAATTATTATAGGCAGTGGGGTGTTAATTCATTGCACAAGTTTTAGTTTTTTGCGCCAAATTGGTACGGTACCTGCCATACTGCTTCAGACGCCCTTGCAGAGGAGTTAAGTGTTACATATTACTTGTTTTGCCCCTGAAGAAAGACCAGTCCAGTCACCACTTAAAAAATTTGAGATCAATGAGGACGGCATATTTGTCAGTCAAATTTCACTGGTCAATAAAAATGCACACAACTAAAGAAATTCCCCTTCGTTTCTGTTCGATCCAGAATACTAAATACTTCAACGTAGATTATTTTGAATATTTCGACCACTGATACACCTTGACAGCTAGATCATCACGCAGAAAGAGATGGAACTGTTAAACAGGCTAACATTATATATGTTCTGTTACAAGTAGTTTTCCCTGTGCCTCACCCTCTCTTTTGCCACCGTGATATGGCGGAACATTTTTTGAAAATGAGGTTAAATCCTATAAACTCACTCACTCTTTTTTCATTAACTTCAAAATACATCAATAATTCAATCACAGAAAGTAAACTTTTCCACCAATAAATCAAGGGGTGATCAAATTTATTGGAACCGGAAGTTGACAAAATCGTCCAAAATCATGCAAATAATTCTTTCTTAGTAATTTTAGAGGGAAATCAAAGTTATTAGAACAACTGATTCAATTTTTGTCTACAAAAATGGGGGTGATTGAATTCTAATAGGGTGGTTGAATTATTAGAGGAATTACCGTACTGGTGATGGGTTAAAAACCCTGCATGAACAGCCCTCACATTTAAGCACGGCAAACGGTAAAATCACTTAGCGACGGTACTTTTTTTGCCGTTGGTCGCAACATGATGTTGTTGTTGTTGTTGTCAATAAAAACAATTGGGTCGATGGTAAAATACGTCTCCTTCAACTGCATATTCTTGCGAATATATTTGGTTTTAATAATAGAGACAGCTTCTGATGTTGTGTTTGTCTGCTTGCATTATTGGGAGACAACGGTCGGCACAAATGCACTTTTCCATGAACTGAAACCCAATCTGCAGGTCTTCAATTGGATGTCTGTCGCTCTCCAGCAGGAAGGTTATTCTTCCGCTGGCGATTGCTCATCGTCGCAATAATATAACACAGGCGATCGCATATGCGGAGAGTGCTCTGCGGAATGGCGAGGGTTACGATGAAGGGCAATTCACATAAAGGTAGCATTATGTAATATTGTATTATGAATAGCATGGTAACCTGAAACAGTGAACTGAGTAGTAATTTTGAATCAATTAATTACCACTAAATATCTTATATAGCCCATGTTTTCATACATTACACAGAAGATAATGTGCCAGATATTTATAGTATCGTACTCCACGTAAACCCCTGCTATTGCCATTCTCCTGCGCAGTGGTATTTCTGAAAGTCTGAATCTAACGTCAAAAGGATAGCACGTGGACAACTGCATGGTCAGCTTATCAGTAGAGCCTACAAATATGCTTTGACCCAAATACATGGGGGAAGGGGGCAACAGGTTGTGGAAGATATCTTTCAACAAAAGACATTGCTTCTCTCGGGATCTTCTGTTCGAATAAACGACACTCTTTATACTTTCTACATTTAATGAAACATTATTATGCTTTCAGGGCAATGCATATCTATTTCATTGAAGAATCAGACCCCAGTTTTAGAAAAAAACTTTCGCCACAAACACACCCTGTCTCCCTGCTGATCTCACTATTTTAGACTGACCTGCAGCCTGCCGAGACATTGAACCGTGCCCCTGACCCGTCCATAGAAATCTACAGAGTGTAGCTTAATTCAGCGTTGAAAGGGGAGAGACTGTATTGTAATCAGCGTACACGACTGAGGGGCTACAAACTAAGCTGTGATCGCGGAGAGCAAAACAAAATCACTGGAAAACGAGGCGCTCGATTCTGGCACCAAGGCATAAAATTAACATGTCTAGCAACACGGTTTGTCAAGACTAATTTGATGAAAACATTACAAGCAAGAGAGGGAGATTAAGTTAGTGGTTAAAATAATGCACTATATAGCGTTTCTATTGTACTAAGACGCCGCCTGAAAAAAGAATAGGTTCGCAGCATTGGTGAAGTCAAATCACTCGAGGACAACCTCCCTGCCGCCTTACGCGCGAACTTAGACACTGAAACAAGTAAAACGCTATAAGACAACATTTTAAGATGTACTCGAGTATTGTATCATATATATTATCAAAGTAACAAACCCAAGACTGACAAATAATATCACGAAAAACATGAAATATAGTCGCTACCAAGGATGAGCTCAAGAACTCTTTCTTTAGGATGTGTACGTTGGTCGAACGGCGGAAGGTTATCTTTAAACTTTTGCTGGGAGAAATTCATGCCTATATAATGTATCTACTACCGTAGATGACATAAAAAAGGCCTTCCTGGCGTAAATTGTTTTCTTTTGAGAGAGAATGGTATTTTCTGAGTTAAGAACTTCCTGTATAAAGATAGGTTGTTCAAGGAGGCTTTGTTTTTGCCGCTGTTGTGTGCATCAAGTGTATGGAAACATGATATATGCACCCAGAGCCCTGATCTACAGCTGTGTAAAACTCAACATCTGGCATTGACGGCATGTTTAAAGGGTCTTAATTTATTTTCTTTGGATAGAATTTAACTAGATAAAGTAACTTTGATCATGATGTGAAAATATGAGGACATACTTTGAGGTTTTTTTTATACCTCTTGAATATTGACTATATATCACACTGGGATATAATTTAAACAAAAAATTACATGTGTAAACAAAATATGTCTAAATTTTTCTTGTCATTTCAAATCTTGATCCATTTTGATTCCTTGATTAGCGGATACAGAATCACTGCCACGGAGTGCGTTGGTGTGTCACAGCAATGTAATTCCGATTCACACAACGAATCTGGGGTGGTTTAATGTTTATCAATGAAGAAAATCACCGATCAACCGTCATAGAATATAATGTGAAACAAGAAAACCGGAATAGTACATTCATCAGATTGCCGATACCCAAAATGTGTTGTCTCATATATCTAGATAACAGCGTGATGTAGAGACGCTATTTATTCGTCTTTGTACCGGTTATGCTCAGGAGAATGACATAGAATCATTATTATCTTGTGGAGAGAAGGTGTTGGTCTTGAGTTGAATTACCGTAAACTACATAAATGCTACCTTTCTACTATAGTACTATATATAAACATTTGTTGTATTGTTGGGAAAATAATGCGATTCGAAAAGTTGTTTTGATCCTGGACAAGTGCACTGAAAACCATTAAAGAGATGTAAATGTATTTTCACACATAAAGCTTGAAATCTACTGAACTTTTTATTATTCAATCTGTTTCCTTTAGCTAAGAAATTTGTAAAATTAAATCGGCGATCGTTATTTATTTTTGGAATGAAGGCGCATTAGAAGACTGTTACCAACAAGTTCTGAGCTGACCTACTTTTGATGAAAATTTCTGGTGATTTTTATGAAAATCACTGGCGATTCTGACTTGGGCGGTGCTCATCTTAATATAGGCAGGATTTCAACTGGGGGTGGGGATTTCCAAGAGTTCAGTTCGCGTTTTAATGCCTACTCTACTTCGTGGGTCCTGTGACGTTAGTCACACTGCTCATGTAAGTAACCATGAAAAGTCTAGGTTGAATACCTTTCCAGAAATTAACAATTTTCTCATGTTTAACTAAAGTGTAAAACCGAATGCGAGAAATCGAATTGCAAGTACAGATCGTCTATGCTTGTCATTGATCTTATCGTGATTATATTGATTAATTTATTGCTGATAGAAAAACGTATATTGTGGTAAAGGACCGCGATATTTCACGAATGTCGAACTTGTCACTTAAATTCAATGTATTGCGGAACTAGGCATATAACTAGATTATCTTCTCCTCTGAATGGTCATGAGTTGCTATAATCGATCGTGTTTTCATTACTGCTCGGATAAAGCACTCAGTCAGTGTCACAATGGATAAATCATTAACCACGTGGATAATGCAATTTGTCCAATATTTTCAGTAGGAGACGGTGGTCCCATATTTTACCTTCCTCTGACGACGATTCTTATTCACAGATTCATAGTTTGTACTTGTTGAAGGTAAAGAGTAAACGATAACGGCGCTGCATAATCGGACTATATGAAGGGGGTGATACCATTATTTAGGATGAACCGGTAACATCATCAGTCTCACGTTGTTTAGTATATGAGAATTTTGGTTCATACCTTAACTTAGACTGACCAATATAACGAAGTCGGCCTACCGTAATATTGACTTTCTGGGGACCTTTCGGTCATGTTAAAGATATGTAGGATATCCATTCACGTTGGTATCCTCTTTAAAGTTAGCAAAATCTTGACCTATTTCATAATAACTGACCTGCAAACATTTGCTAATTATTTTTTACTCACCCTCCATGCTAATTCGAGATTTTCCCCACCCCAGACATTCATGCCCTCATCATAGGTCCCGAGCTCTGCAAAGTACTCGCTGTCAATAGCAAAGCCTGCACCAACCATAACCGCACCTCTGTGGAAACAGGAATGGTTGAAACGTTAAATAACGTCATGTCATAGAGAAGATTAACGTCACATAACGCCATGTCATAGAACAGATTAACTTTACATAACGTCACGTCATGGAACAGTTCAGAAGGACATGTCGTCGTGTCATAGAACAGATTAACATTACATAACGTCATGTCATAGAACAAGCTTGTCAAGCTTGTGTAGAGAAACGTGGTCTACATCTAATAGACCATACTCGTTTTTTCGTCACAGAAAATGGTGCACCAAAGAAGAAACTATACACTGATCTATTTCACCCAAGCACCTTGGGGGCAAGCATTTTGGCAAAAAACATCAAATGGCCTGAACGTATCTCTTCTCACACTGACAAGATCAGGCCATATCGTCTCAATGTCCGTGCCCCATCATCCTTCAACTCCAACAGTAAGGTCCAGCCTTCGATTCCATACAACCAAGCTTCAAGCAGTCAACTATATTCCCATTGTCCTCCAATCCTGCCAGTGTTTACAGCGTCAAACGTTCAGGATCTGCAACCTGCAACAACTGTTACTGGCGCCGCACCTCCTGTAAATTCTCATTGTACTACATCATCGTATCCAAATAGTGATGTCCAGCCGGAGACTCAATACAACCGTGTTCCGAACAATTTACTAAACTCCCAGCCACCAGTGTTTACTAGCTCAGTTGTTACGGGCCAGCAAACTGCATCAAATGTCAATGCAATTGCTATTCCTATGGATGCACAAATGAGCCCAAACTACTCTGGCAACTCTACTAATCAACAGTACTACTGGCGTACTAACGAAAACAACTCATTTTACGCTAACCCTTATATAGAGCACCGACCATCAACGGTACCAGTACCGTTTCAAGGCCCTGATGACACTTCAAATAAACTCTCTCAATCGTCTATGTGTCAGCCACAGATTTGCAAAGTGTTATCCAATGTGGATACTAGTTCCACACTGTCAGATCTCAAACACATACTTCTCCAAGCTGTAAATACCCTTAGTAAATTCTAAAGGTGGAATATGCTAGAATCCGAAAGTCCATAAAAATTGATCATGCCTATATATACACCATCAGTTCAATAAGAATATATTTTCTGTAAACCAGATTTATTACTAGTTAAATGACAATATAACTAGTATCAAATTTCTTACAATATTATCTCGATATCATATTATCTAATTGTTGACTGTACTGTCTAGCACAGATACTGGAATACTTGAGTACTACTAATAAATTTAATAGTAGGAGTCTCCTTTAATATATTCCATAAATTTTACATATTACCAACGGATTGATGTATAAAATAGATCTTGCGTTGTCGGCAACATTTAAAAGAGAATGTAATTATGTAAATTTATGTCGAGAGATAGAATTTTTATCATACAATCGTATTGATCCAGGCAGATTCTAGTTAATATTGAGTTATTTATCATATGACTAAAATGCTACTTAATATGTACTATCCGCTAAACTGAACAGCCTAAAATGAATGAGTTGATCAAATGTATTGAATTTGATTCTGTAGTGTTGATTATGTGACCTCTTTTAATAGCACTTTAAAAGTTGTTTTGTCCATGTACTTTTATCTTGTGTACTTAGCTATGGCTCCTGAGTAGGTTTTTCATTAGAAAATAACTTATTATATATGCGACCTCACATTCGTTTCACCTCGTGGAATGCAGCTGGCCTTATGACAAAGCTAGAGGACAGTGACTTTCTTTCCGCTGTGACAAATTTTGATATGTTTAGTGTAGTAGAGTCATGGCATACAAAATGTCAATCTGATGAACTGGATATCCCAGGTTTTGAGAAATTTAATATGTGTAGAGCTGACAATGTGTCCAAAGGTGGTATAGTCTTTTATTTTAAGGGTGCTTTAAAGAAATTTGTTACCCTTGTCAAGAAAACTGAATTTGTTCTCTGGGTTAAAGGGGAATGTTATCGCCGGACCTATGTAAACGTTAATATATACCTTGATGCTATAAGAAATCGACTATATAGTTTTTCCCCCGATCTCCGAACTTCAAAACGGTAAATTTGGCGATTTAAACGCGTTCCTACCACGAGCCTGTCAAAGTGGTGACCTTTGACCCATGACGTCACAGAGTGAACCAGTCCGCCATAGCATTAGCATTAGCATACGTAAACAAGTAAAATCTGCTCCAATATTTTTCGATTTTTCGACTGTATTCTCGTACTTTGGAGGCATCATACCTCGTCGGTGTGTTGTTGGAGGGTGTAGCAACACGAATGGAGATGGATTCAAGTTGCACTCGTGGCCAAACGGGAAAAAAATCGGGGAGAAATTCGACGAAATTTGTGCAAAACACGTGGGGAAAGCCAACGAAATGGTCTCGCATTTATTTCGCTCACTAGACTGACGACAGCTATGCAACAACAGAGATGGCAAGAATGTGTGGATATCCCCCTATACTGAAAGAAGCTATTTCCAAGATCAAGACAAATAAATCTTTATCAGAAAGAGAAAATAGACAACCCCTCAGTCTGCCGGAGTGCGTGAGTTATACAGGGACGACCGACCTCGTCGACTCCCGCAGACAAGCACTGTAAATCTCCCTGGATGTTTGGGCCCACACCGCTTCCATCGTCTCCTCCACCGAAGATTTAATCTTCCACTCTTGAAATTTTGCATCAGTCCCACGGAATGATCGAACAGCCAATCCTGAATCCTACATCATAGTCTTACAGCTATTAACTGAACTGTAATAATCAATGTACTTTTAATCAACTTATTCCCGTATATAGGAAATTCACTTCTGGCACCAGCTTATCCTGATTATTTGGTGTCTTTTTGTATCTTCATGTGAGCACATACATTCTATTTTTTTTTATACAATAAATTGAAATTGATCACCCGGAAGAGTAACTGAAACTAACAGAAAGGTGTGAAGCAAACATTTTTTTATGTGAGGGTGTCCAAGAGGGAGAGTGAGAGAATTAAGGTTTAACGTCGCGCGTTCAGCAACAGGGTGTCCAAAAGAAATAAACTGGGCTTCTCCACAGGTGAGTTAGTTATTGTTTCAACATCAAATAGCTTCCTTTGGAATTTAAACTTTGTTTTCATTTGAGAGAACTTATCCACAGGTATGGATTAGCTCTCGTTTTAACATCAAATCGCTAACAATAATTGACAAACACGTAAGCAATGTAAATAAGCCGGCCTGCCACGGTATAACAATCTGTCCGTCCCGTAAGAATTGAAAAATAATGAACCATACAATGTCAATAAATACACACATATAAAAATAAAGGCGTAAATAACTACATAGTATGCTCTTACAATAACAAATTATCTGTAGATTTTAAATGAATATATATATTATAGTGACATCCACAATAAGCCAAGCCGACCTAGTTTCCTTTTTGCTATATTATTTAGAAGTTTTTTTTAGCACGGAAGAGTAAATTTACGATCCTGTGCATTATAATAACTGATTTGTGCCTAAAAAAAATGCCAGATAAAAGCAGAAATGTATAAATATTATTGTAAGATCCATAGATAGTTGTAATTTCGTGTATAAAGCATGTAATCAGTGTATTTAAACCGGCCTGCCACAGCCTGACACGGCCTGCCACAGGCTTGAAACAGGCCTGACATCAGGACGACCCAGTTTGACCCCAGATTCGCTTGTACATATGGCTCAAATCTATATGACTCGATAGATTCGCCTTCTCCTTTAGTTTCATGATCGCTTACTGTCTCTACATTATATTCAGTTCCAAGACCTGTATAATCTCCAACGTCACAGTCTTCAACGTGGTTAACGCTGAAATCGGAATCTGTGTCAGCGCTTGTACCGCTGTTTGTGTTATCCGCCATGTTTGACTCTGGCCGCTTCACTGTGTGACGTCACAGGGTAATCGCCGGGCGGATTTACTGGGGGTAAAAATCAGGCACTTTGGAGCCGTATTTCAGGATATTGCATCATCGCTAAAATTTTGAAAATAATTCTAAAAAATAAAGCAGGCAACAGGGAACTGCTTTTTATTGGTTTTAGCCTTTCAAAAATTGTGATAACATTCCCCTTTAAAGTTAGTCGGTCTCTATTTGGTTTAGATAAAGATTTGTTATTGGGCACAGTTTATGTACCCCCAACAAATTCAACCTACTGGAGCAATAGAGTCTGCAACCCTTATCATGATATTTCACAGTGGATAATGTCACTCTGTGGGGAAAGCTATCTTATGCTATGTGGTGATTTTAATGCAGGAACTGCCAATCTAAAAGATTACATTCCATCAGATACGTTGGAATATGTTCCATTACCCGAAAACTATATTTCTGATTCAGTACACATTCGTCAGAACTCAGATACTAAGATTAATACTTTTGGCAGACAACTTACTGAAATTTGTGTTGCAGCACAACTGCGCATTTTGAATCGTCGTTCTCGTGGGGATCTGTTAGGTGCCTTCACTTCATATCAATTTCTAGGTAACAGCATTGTTGACTATATTATTGTCTCAGAATCAATTATGAGTAACTTTCAATACTTCTCAGTTCGTCCATTGTCACACCTCTCTGACCATTGTCAGCTAATAGCCAGAATTAACTGTAGCCAATCACTCAACCACAAACGTAAATATGCATATGAATCTGTATCAACCAAACGAAAATGGGTCAGCTCAAGTAATACCTTCGCTCTGTCAGCTTCATACTCATCAGACATATCAAATCTATGGAATGGTTTTCTAATGCAACACTTTTCAGAAAATACGGTGGGGGTAGAAACGGCTGTATCTAATATACATCACATTTTAGATAAAATCTCCATATCTTCCCTTCAACCCTATCGTGTGCGTGCTTCCCATAAACCGAGAAGGAAACGCCAATGGTTTGATCAAGACTGCAATGAATATAAAAAAGTCATGAAAAAGGCAAAAATCATGGTCAACAAGAATCCTAATTCTCTTCGTACAGTCCAAGAATTTTATTATGCTAAAAAGAAATATAAAAGGCTTCTGAAATACAAAGAACGAACTTTCTACAAAAATCTAATGGTCAAATTGGATGACCTGCAGGAAAATAACCCAACTGAATACTGGCAACTTATTAAAAAACTCAGAATGCCTTCCAATCAAAATCACCTGGATCCAGATGAATGTTTTGAACATTTCAAAACTCTTGGATTTCATCCTTCAGACAGATTATCTCTCCCAGCTGGTGACAACGAGGATTCTGATTCTAATCTTAACCTACCCATAACAGCAACAGAAATTTATAATGCCCTTAAATCCCTAAAAAACAACGAAAGTCCAAGTAAAGACTCTCTTCCAAATGAGTTACTAAAAACTATTATACCAACTAAGATAGATCATTTTCTGAAACTATTTAACCTCATTTTGAGTAGTGCTGACTTCCCTGAGATTTGGGCGGTATCGACAGTTGTACCAATTCATAAGAAAGGCAGCAAGTCGGACCCGAATAATTATAGAGGAATAGCACTTAATAGTTGTTTAGGCAAGTTATTTACAAGGATACTTAATTCTCGCATTATACAGCACATTGAAAGCAAAAATCTCATTAGCCCACATCAAGGCGGCTTCAGGGCAGATCATAGAACCGTTGATAATATTTTCATATTAAAATCTCTTATAGACTCTTATATCACACAGAATAAACCCCTATTTACAGCTTTCATCGATTTCAAAAAAGCTTTTGATATGGTTGACAGAACCATGCTTCTTGAGAAAATGGTAAAGGTAGGCATTACTGGTAACCTGTTAGGTATTGTTCATTCTTTGTATCTGAAGTCCACATATCAAGTGCAAACTTCATCTGGACTCTCCCCGAAATATTTTTCATCGCGTGGTGTTCGTCAAGGGTGCAACTTATCACCAACCCTGTTCAATATTTTTATTGATGACATAGGAAAGTTCTTTAGTCCAGCTTGTCAGTCACCATCCCTACATGAAGAACCCCTCTCTCATTTACTATTTGCTGATGATCTGGTCATTTTTTCAGAAACCCCTGAGGGATTACAGAATAGTCTCAATGCAGTTGATCATTTTTCTGCATCAAATAAGTTGCCAGTTAACATAGAGAAGTCAAATATACTGATTTTCAATAAACGCATTCAGAAACGCCTCCATGCGATAAAATTCCTCCTTGGTTCAAAGCAACTTAAAATTGTTCGCAGCTACAAATATTTAGGAGTGATTATAAATGACAGGGGCAGATTTGATGAGGGTGTTGCTGACCTTAAGAGCAAGGGAATGAAGGCTGTGCATAGTTTATATCAATCTGTTTTCAAACACGATCCAAGTGTAACTACTTCCATGAAACTATTCAATACTGTTGTGAAACCGATCTTACTGTATGGTAGTGAAATCTGGGGGGCTGACCTCTCCTGTATTAGCAAATGTGATAAATTACATGTTGAATCAGTACATATAAAGTTTTGCAAGTATGTTTTAGGTGCAGGTAAATATGCATCTAACTGGGCTGTACGTGCTGAACTGGGTAGCCATCCCCTTATTTATGATATCATGCTGAATCTTATTAATTTTACATATCGGTTGAAAAATATACCAAAAACTCGTTTATTGTTTCATGCTTTTGAATCCAGTAAGGCACTTATCTTGAAAAACAAGCCAAACTGGTTCATGAAAGTTCAATCCTTAACATCAGAAATCAATGTCTGGCATCTCATTGAAGTCAATCAGAGTAGAAGTATTGTTATTGAAAACGTCAAAGCCAAAGTAACAGCCCATTTGATTAGTTTGTTTGTCACCAGCGAAGAAAATAAATCCTCCAGTAAGTTAAAAAGTTATCTCCAAGTAAAAACCAAATATGCCATAGAACCTTATTTAATTCATACTACTAACAAGAAATATAGGGAAAGCTTCTGTCGCTTAAGACTAAGTAACCATAAGCTGCGTGTCGAGACCGGTAGACATTGCAAGCCAAAAATACCCCATGAACAAAGAATTTGTACTCATTGTTCTACAGGAGCTGTTGAAAATGAAATCCATTTCCTCTTGCATTGCCCACACTATGCCGAATTGCGTCAAAAGCTTTTTACCGATATCAAAAGAAATTTTCCACATTTTGAAACTATGTTATCTGATGAAAAATACCATACAATAATGACAAATAATTTTCCGTCTTTATGCGGAACTGTCTGTGGTTATGTTTATCATTGCATGCAGTTACGAACTTAAAACATTGTACATATCCAACTGAATCTGTCTATTATTTATATGTTATATATATATGTTATATCTTTGCACTGCCTTGTATGGGTGTATGCAATAAAGAATTGAATTGAATTGAATTAACCCCATGTCAGAGAACAGATTAACGTTACATAACGTCACGTCATAGAGCAGATTAACATTACATAACGTCATGTCACCGAACAGATTAACGTTGATAGTATGGATAACAACTTCTCGATTTAAATCTCAACGTTGCAGCTGCTACAATGACAATCTCCGTAAACTCAGATGTTGTGATTACGGATATAACAACTGATACTAACGCTGTGAACATCCCGTGTGAGCTTAAACGAGATTTTTATTTCAGACAAACATAGCGTTCTTCTTTTTAGGTCAAATTAACCTTTGACCTTTTGACCTGAAATCAGCAGACTATGTTGAGCATACCTGCGGACATTCGCGAGCTCATGGAAGTGTACACCAAGATATTATCCAGAGAGGTTTATAGTAAGTTTTGACATACAGTGACCTTGACCTTTGATCGCTTCAGCCCCTAATCGATATGCGCTTGCCGAAGCACATGAGTAACACCTCGCTTAACTTTCTTGGATATCGTTGAACTGTAACAACTGTTTGCACAATTTGAGGGTGATGTGACTTTGAACTCTAAACTTATAACCCTCAAAATCAGCCTAAGGTTCTTGGATTCACTTGAGCAAGAGCAAGGAAAAACAAAAATTGCCCTTCGCCTATATATGTGGGTCAACTTCTGCCAGTAAAATCTTCCGCGCTTGTGATCTTTTCTGAAGGTATTTATTGGCGGAGCTTGTACAGGTGATTTTCTCTTGATGTTTTCTTCGAAATAGCTGTTCTGAGGACAAATAATGGCCACGAATATTGAATTTACCCATGATCCTTAGAAATTTAGCATGGGTAGGGCAGAAATAGGCGAGATACAGTTTAATAACACATTCTTACATTCTGGGCCTGATATCGAGGCCCTCTTTCACTTGGTCGTGTCGCCAGAACGTCTCGAAGAAAGTCAGTCTCCAATCAAAGCCATATCGTGTCATATAGTCTTCATAATACTTATATTCGAATGTTTCAGCGTTAATGTAATCCAGTGTTCCCATAGCTACCGTTCTTCTATCCTTCTTTATTTCGTTCAACAATGGTTGTATCCTGGAATAGAAACAACGAAACATTACACGTCTTTCACATTACCAAAATGTACGTTAAATGGGTCCGTCCAGTCTGGAAGTCTCATTGAAATGCACGTCGTAAATGCATGCTGTATAATGCTGTACTCGCTATGGTTCAATGCTGACATGTTCAATCAACTCTTACCCAGCTAATACAGTAAAACATTTGGTCTTATGGCACTATCAAGACTGAGAGACAGTAAAATAACTTCCCTGTAAATCCGTACAGTATGGACATACCGGGGACGTAACCAGTCCGTACAGTATGGACATACCGGGGACGTAACCAGTCCAGAGCATTATATGTAAGTGTTGTAATTCAAGAGGAACAATGATAACCGAGAAATATAGGCAAATTGAATATTTTGTCTCCGAACCTAGACATCTCTTACTTTCTCACAAAGAAATCTAGAGAAAATGTCTAATTCATCACACATTCATGCCACATGTTATTGTTTTACCTTGAATAATAACGCACAAGCGAGTTGCAAATTGTATTTTTGCCCGAGCTTTGGACATACAGCAGTCGGGTAGCAGTAATAAGAGTGGCACTTTTTTATCATTTGTATTGTTTATGTCAGACGTTATATGTGGTGAAATGTTATAATACACATATATCTATCGTTCTATATGCAATAACTTCAATCTTTTTGTCCACAATTGGAACAATTACACGCAATTCGCTTGTGTTATTGTCCTACATTGGTCAATGTTAATCTAGCAATGGTCACTCACATTACGGCTGAAACCTAAATGAAATCAGCAATTTTGGGTCTACTTCCCAATTGGAAGGGGGTGTATCAACATGTGAAACAACAGTAATCTCTCAGAAACAGTAGTATTTGGGTTGAAAATCACACGAGGAGTTGAAAACGAGGGGCGTTTCAAATGTAATTGATCTTTTGGTGCGTTAATGTTACATTTATATAAGTTTGCAATGCATAATATCATGCCCCTTGCGGTGAGATATTTCTCAGATGTTGTTTGAATAAGAACTTGCACTCTATTATTACTCCCTGGTTTGAGCAGTGTCTTCTATCTAACGGTCACATAGTTCATCATTTTCATCCGATGACTTGATAAGGCCATTACATCATGTATATAATAGCGCTGAAGCCCGTGCTAGGGACCGTGTGAACATTCAAGATGTCCACATGAACATCTGCAGTAAAAGCGTGACTGAGATACAATTCATCACAGGAATCAGTAAAAGCGTGACTGAGATACAATTCATCACAGGAATCAGTAAAAGCGTGACTGAGATACAATTCATCACAGGAATCAGTTTTGGTTCTTTGGCCGAAAGCCTTTTCCAAGACTCTCTTGTCGTACAGGTTTTTTGGCTGCTTGCCAATCTGTCACCGGCACTGTAATACCGTGACCCTGATTGACCTGGGGTGCATTCCATTTGGTACTTTTGTTAGCGGTCAGACGGTCCATTTGCCCCACCATTGACAGTTTTTGCTGTATCGTCAAGTGATGCAAGTTGATCAATGGAAGGCGCCCTATTAGTATAATTAGTGTACAGTGATCAGCCCCGCGTATGACCCCATTGATGCTGTCGAATCGTGAATAGGTTAGTTGAAAATTGTAGAACCTCAGAAACAATTGTATATTTAGATAAATAAAGCCATAGCCTGCATTTGGACGGTATAATCAGTCGTTTCTTTTACCTTGTTTTTGTTCACACTACACGTGAATTAATGGACTGTGTCTTATGTACAAAACATATGTCTGCTTGCTTTGCAACTAAGCTAACTGTGAGTTACCCGTTATTTTGTGACAAAGTTGACGGTTCTTAGACAATTAAAAAATCATGGCAGGCTCGTTTGTACATTTGATTACGTTCAATCGGTGGAATATTGGAGATACTATCGGGTGCAGGACGGATTGAAACGATTTTGGCTGGAAATTTGTCATAGAGGTTTGCTGCAAACTTGAACATGCTGATCGTAATAGAGCTGACCAGACGGGAAGGGTGGAAACAGAAACTGATGAACATATTTCTGGTTCGAAAGTCGCGAGTAAATACACAGACACCTGGCATCCAGCGCTCATGCGCAAATTGCTCTCATCGGGAATCTGACGGGTGCGATTTCGAGAAGTGCAAATTGCACACTTGATTTGAGGCCGAGTGAGGGGTGCAATTTATTCACATTGGCTTGATTAGCAGTGGGTGTCTTCGTCGATGTTGTTGTTGTTGTTGTTAATAAAAATATATATTTATTTTTCAAGAATATAATTATTTACCACCTTTTCATACACCACAATGACAGTGAAAAAAAAATTATTAACAACAGCAACAACAACATCGACGAAGACCCCCACTGCTAATCAAGCCATTGTGAATTTATTGCACCCCGTCAAATTAAAAAAAAATGACAGACTCGTGGGTGCTGGCCACAGGTACAGGTTTGTCATTTGTATTTTGTTTAATGAAAAATAATGACGTGATGTTGTTGTTATCTGCATACGATTCCCCTTCGTGAGTAAAACAAACTTGAGTGTGACATTAAGCCAAACCCCCCCCTTTCGTGATCATCTATTCACTATGTTCTTAACAACACAAATAGTTAGCACTTTGACGTATAGCGAGGGCTTCCAGATTCCAGTTCTGTCGGCTTCTTGAATAATTCCATTTTGAAAAAGGTGACTATCACTATATTACAGAGTTTATGGCTAAAGATGACAGGCTCTTGGGTAGAGTATCACAGACATCCCAAGATCACAGATCCCAATGCCAATGCACCTCATATGTATATGAGATGTGATGAGCTAATGTATATGTATATGAGAAATGATGAGCTATGACGTTCCCATCGGTGTAGAATCATGTTACCAAGGGTCTGACATGGTTTTCGGGCAGCGAGCGTCAAATACGACATTCAGTATTCAGCCGTCGTCCATAAAATAAATTCCGCTTCGATAAACGAAATTTCGTTAACCGTTAGCATAAATTCCAAATGTGTATGAAAAAAAAAAAATAATATAAAACACAAGATGGTTTCTTAAAAGAGAGAAGCGGTCACAGTTTTCAAGGCTGTCTGGATCCGATCATCGCAGTGCATTATGACCTTGAGAATTCTACGGTATGAACTGAGTATCGATACATGTATATCACACAAAAACTCGCGTTGGTCTGATGGGACATGTCATTTAATGTTACGTTTTATTGATTCAGGTCATCTTTGATACCAACTGTCTGCTCATACAGTTAAAGGCAACACATAAATGTGGAGGAATAAGATGTCGGCATACTGGCAAGTCCTATGAACCTAATATGAGGCATAATATTCCAACTACAAAGAAAAAAACATCACAAGAACCGAAAATGACTCATGTGATGATTCGTATCTCAGCCATGTTTTTATTTGTAGGTGTTCATGTGGACATATTGAATGACATGACCACTCGGCCCCTAGAACCGCCTTGAGCGGTATTACATACAACATCAATACAGAAGCCACGCTTCTTCCAATGAATCGCTCTCCTCCCACAATAATGAGAGACCCAGTTACTACATGAAAATAAAAACTGAACAGTCAGTAATCATGTAGCCCCAGTTGATATTGTCTTGAATTTGACTACTGTAGAGTATACACGTATTTCTCTCTCATTTTGTGTAATGAATTGAGTGCAACCGATCTTGGGTTTTGGTGCGGGGCTGTCAATTTTGGGTTTTGGTGCGGGGTTTCATAAGCAGGATTTCAAACTGTGGTTACTGTTCCTCGCTATATTGCTCCAATCAAATTCACTTGATGGAACAACATTTTTCGTGGTTTCTATACGCAAACGTTGCATGTTGTGTTATTAACTTAAATCATTTATCTTTGGACAATATGAGCTGACAACAGCTTTTAGGACCATCGCAAATTTCGAAAACATGAGAAAACCTGTCCAAAATTACCCTAGGACAATAACAGGCACTTAGGAAGCGTCTCAATTAATCGTTTCCCCTTCAATTTCGGGGAAAGCGGCACTTTTAATCGTTTTTCTCCACAGAGAACAATTCTCGAAGGCGTCTCGAGAAAAAATTTCGAAAAAAAAACGATCAGTAAATCGAAAGAACACCGGCTTCGCGAATTATTCGGCTTTTGTGATAAAAAGTCTCGCTTCGCTCTCTTCTTTGAAATTCGCCATATCGGGAAAAGATCACAGATTTCTTGTCGAATAAAACGATTGATTATTGGAGGCGCTTCCTTAAAATGATCGTAAACCCTCAAGTAAAGTTTCCATCATATGAAAGACCATTGCGAACAGTGTCGGAAAATATTTATTGTAATTTTTTACGATTTTATTACACAGAGTAAACTGCAAATAAAGCATGGTATTCTATGGTGATCTGTTGCAATCATATCTAGGTCCGGTGACGTCACACTGCCTTAATACATATATTTCAAACTTTGTATGCACTTTTCAATGCTTGATTCAAGCTTAAGGTGTGTATACTTTGAGCTTCAACACAGACTCACTGTTCCAATGTACATGTTTCACCAAAATCTGGACATGGTAATTCATTAGTGTCAAGTCAATTTGAATCTTGCATTTCACTCCACCGATTTTGGTGAAACATGCCCATTGGAACGGTGTGTCTGTGTTAAAACTCAAAGTATACACACCTTAAGCTTGAATCAAGCATTGTAAAGTGCATATACAGTTTGAAATATATGTATTAAGGCAGTGTGACGTCACCGAACCTAGATATGATCGCAACCGACCATCATAGAATACCACACGTTATTTGCAGTTTACTCTGTGTAATAAAATCGTAAAAAATTACAATAAATATTTTCCCAAACAGTTTGCAATGGTTTTTCTTTTGATGGAAACTTTACTTGAGGGTTTACGATCATTTTAATGTCCGAATTGGTCAATAGCACGAACTTGGTGCGTGCTGATGTCCAAATTGGACATTGACTGGATATTAGATATGAGTCTTGTCAAGACGAGTTCTACTTGAGAACGCATTGATGATTATGAAGAATGTTGAGTGGGATGCAACAAAAGCGCGGCTGAGATACTAAGACTACGTCCGAGAATCCACCGTATTCTTGAGTCTGAATGTGAGATGCCTGGTTCGACTTTAAAACTGAATCGGAATGAACAAGTGATTTATCAATATTCATTCATGTGTTGAGTACATCAGCCCTAATAATTAGACCTGAAAGTTGGACAACGCATGGTTTTCCAACTCGATGCATGAATATGATCGTTTTATACTTTTACACTCACCAATTAATATTGACCTCCATGTGACAGTCGAAGAAGATAATGACGTCTGAAGTTGTTGCCTTCCAACCAATCAGACGAGCTCTTATAAGGCCCACGCGCTTAGGTAGGTGGATAAGTTTGACGATACCACGTGGAAAACTGGAATTGATATATTTATCCAATGGTTCCTTTACCGATTCTGAAAATGGTAAAAACTTCATTAAAATAAACGACTTTTGTGGAATATATATATTTTTTGGGGAATGCAATTAATAACAGGGTTAATAGTAATGGGCAATTACCTATAGATATCTATCTCGATACAGTGGCAGCTCGTTTTTTAACCAATGAACGGGTGTAAAAAGTATCAAATAAATAAAGTATGTCTACAAATAATAAACCCGATTATTTTTAATAAATATTCGAACTAGAGCTTAAATAAATCAGCGGATGGCTCCACATAAATTTCTTTTTTTGTTGTTTATTCAACAAACTCACGTTTACAGAATCTAACCATTACATACCGGTATATCTTTTTCAGAATTACTTCAAGTGTGGTAGTTCACCAAACGGGGGATTAGGCAGACAAAAAAATAATATCTGTGACTACCGGTAATTAAATAACGGTTGAACTAACAACAACACCACGTCAAATCTAACAGTCGTTTGTTTGAAACAATCAGCAAAAAAACAAATGTTTGTTTTTCGAATTCAATTACATTTACACGCGCATTCACATCTGCAAAATTAAATATCTCGGTATTTAGTATACTGATACGGATTGTCTGGCTGGTATGATTCAGGTTTTGTGAAATGATGTTTTGGTGCATAGCTATATATGTAAAGTGAATGACGGCAGGGTCGATCGACTGGCAGAAGGGGACATAACCCAGTTTGGAGGTCGCGGAGGGATACATCCCCGAGGTCACTTCCGCTCACGTGACACTTGACCCTTTGAAAGAGGATTTGACCTCGCATTGAGTGCACTTTTGTACCTCTGGCCGCACTGGAAAGGGCCACTTTCGGTCACGTGACCGAAACCGGAAGTGACGACACAGCAGTACGCGCAGAGATACCAAAGTGCACTCAATGCGAGGTCAATCACCATTCTATACTACTCACTAGCTAAATACCTTCTGCGGGAACTTTCCACGCGGCTTTCACCGCAGATGTTCAATGGGTACTTTGAGAATAACGGCATCATCCCACTATATTATCATTTTTCAGACACGATTGAACGAACACTACTCATTTTCAATCATTGGAGCACATTTCAATCAGAAACACATACCGTTAACTGTTCCTAATTTTACAGAGAAAAAGAATGATCTAGAAATGGAGCGGAAATGTATGGTCATGGTTTTATTAGTGAACTGATGTTATAAATATTATATGTACTAATGCCATTTAGGATGTAGGTAACAGTTACATCCAATTATTTTTAAGGTGTCACTTTCTTGGTAAAGCACAACTACTTGTGCTTCTTAGATGCGTCAGTCCAATGCGAGGCTCGAACCCGTGCCCTCAGATTTTGGCACCGTATCACCAGCAGAGAATGCAAGCGCTCTAACCACTCGGGCATTTGTGGAAACTTTGAGAACGCGCATTCGAGTCTCGCACGGGACTGGCCAACCAGCACAAGTATTTGTGCTTTACCAAGAAAGTGTCATCCTAAAAATAATGGGGCATTAAAAACATCTGCCTATTTTATCATTCATATTGTAATGGACGAATCTATAGAAATAATTATCGATTACATACTCACCGAAAGAGCATGTAAGTTAATATGTAATGAATATGAATAAGGTGGCTAATGTATATGTTTGATTGCGAAATACCAAAGGAGATGTTCGCTTTAGATGGATATTTTTCCCTTCAGCGTCGCTCTCTGCTGCTCTATTGTCTCGCTCTGAGCAGGCCGGTATATTGTGACGTAATGCTCAGGTATTCCCCAACTCTTTATCAGTCCGACGAGGCCAGTCTAATGGAAAGTTTTTGGTTCATATTCTCATACAGTTACCATATATATTTTCATGATGATTCAACTATTTATGAACAATAGTCAGTTATATTAATATATACACCTACTCAAAAACTGACAACTCTCTGTCAAAAGTTCTGCGAACAATAAATACGGAAGTAACTGCAAAAAAGACATTGGCACAAGCATGATCACTTGGGAAAGCATGCGTCACCACTTGTTGAGGATCATTTCCTCAATAAAAAGAGAATATGTTTAAGTTGCAAAACAGGACACCTACATCAACGGAAAAATGGGAAATGTATATAGCCATATTGTAGTGACGAAACATTGAAGAACAGCTGTAACTGCTGTGAATCAGGAATTTTCCATTTTTGGCCAAGCAGGCTTTCATATTGGAAATCTTTTACATTATAACTTTTCCGTTCATAGTTACAACTTTTATCTTCCCGTTGCCCTGAGACGAAATATTCTTGTCTGGAAGTTAAATATATGTTTAACAATTATTTTTTGCTCTATTGGATCGTCACAATATTCAACTATTGATCAAGTGCATGGTGTGGCTGTGTGTGCGTACAACTCTATAGTCACGAATTATAATAACATAAGCGAATAATTGCGATAGCGGTTCGTTGTCTTTATTTCACGTCACTATTGCACTTTAAAATCCAAAATCAAGATGGAAAAAAAAAGATAAAAATGAAAAAAAAAAAAATGTGACTTGGAGTTTCGAACCCAAAAGTTGACGTTCCTTTGATTTTCAGTCCAACACTCTAACCATTCAACCACGAAGCAGTTACAATTTTTGTTTGCAGTAATCATGTTCGGAATGGCGGTGAACTCCACCCCCACAGAGCATTCCAATCGTTTTCATATATTTCTATATTAAGAAAATATGACACCTTTAGCCAAAAAGATTTTTCGGTATCATTTAGGATCAAACCCACCGAATATGGATATCTAAGACTCGTTTTGGTTAAAGGTGTCATATTTTGTATATGAAGGGAATTCCCTCTAGGAATAATACCAAAAATTGCAAAAACAAACAAATGCCTATTTTCTAAAACTCGTAATATTTTTTGGATAAATTTCTTGTCGGTGAAAAGTCAGAATACAGAAATTCAGTATTTTCTCTCTCAAGCTAATAACATTTGAAGTAAACACGAGGAAATTATATTTTCGGTTTATAAACGCAACACACTAAGGAAGAAAATACAGTCAAACCGAACACCTCCTTTGACCGTTGCTCTGTAATACCTTCGGAATCATAACGCTATTCAATGATGTGTCCAGGTCAATACCTCACCTTGTACAACTTGCCGAGTTTGCGTAATCGTTTATTGTTTTAATCCTCTAGAACAGATGCGGCTATATAGACCACATCAAATTAAAATGAATGCACTTTCACCTTCTATTGGAACTTCCCATGCGGCTTCTATTACAGGTGATAAAAACAAAGCTTTGGTAAAACAATGGTGACGGAATCCTCTAATCAAGTTATTTTACAGCATTATGTTTTCACGTTGAGTAATCACGTCGATGAAAGTATGAGCGACGCCCTACGGCTATATGATGAGCAGACCTTGGCGAATGCACCATACTCTGATTAGTAGGTCATACCGTAACGTAATTTAACGACTGGTACATTGTCCTCTTCTCACATTGAAAAAAAAAATTGTTTTTCAAGAATTCCATGACTACATTTTAATCATAATACCTCACTTTAATAGGTTATTTTAGAATTTAAACGTAATTTAGAACATTCTTTTAGTGTGAATAGAAAATATGGGTATTAATTAAGTCCGCTTGAGATTTTTTGTCTGCGGTTTCGAGGTTTAACCTCGGGAAGTTCATTAGAATCTTTCTTTGAAATGTGCGTTAAACTTTTCTCCTGAATTTCCTAGATGATGTTAGAGTTTACTGTTTCATCTGCCCTCTAATTTAAATCGGAATCATTAGTCCTCTATGGTCACCCGTTCTGGGTTACTTTTTTAATTAGCGTTCCGGGCCTTCTGAAATATTCTGCGTAACTAGATCACAATTTTTATAAAGAAACCCTAAAGCTACGTACACATGTATACGATTATCCGATAACGACAATGCCGCAACGGCAAAAAAATCGATCGTAGGAAAATGAATTGGTCCGTACACATGAATGCGTAACGATTACAATAGTGCGATAAGACTATGCGGCAATGCGATACGATTATATCCGTCTATTATTGGAATCGGTTCTGGAGCGATTTTTTGCCGTTGACGGACATAAGTCGTGCGGTTTTATGATATGGTAGAGTCGTCGTCGTCCACTGCGGTAAGAAATGTTCTCATCCGCTTTTATACTTATAGACGTAGTCATGCGTACACCAAAAACGCATTACCGTTGTCGTTGCCGTTGCCGTATTGTCGTTGCCGCATTGTCGTTATCGGATAACCGTATACATGTGTACGTAGCTTAACCTAAATTTCCTCCCCTGGGTTGAACACGTGACTGACAGTGGGAACGAACTGAAAGATTGAGATTATTGTTATCGGAGTTTTCGCCCGTACGGCACTGGATTATCGGAGTGCATTTGTTTGACGGTAATTCCGTTTGATCGCTTGGTAATACGGTAATTATTTGTTTATTCGTAGTAAGTATATTTTACACTGATATATTTTTTTTGTATAAAAATTTAGGACTAATTGGATATCGAATTTATCTGCAAGATAAATATATTCAAGGGACAGAAAATTGAAACTCTATGTCAAAAAAATCGTTTTACCTCTGGGTTTCTCGACTTGTTGCGTTTCCAAATTCGAACGGGGCAAAGATATCCTTTCATTCGAAACCTTTACTGTGTTAAGAGGCTACATGTTTTATGAGTGTACGCTACCTTTCGGAAAACGGGAGTCCGTATCGCGAATCCGTTTTGTTTTTAACGTAGCGTACCCTCAAACTTCCGGGAACATCCCAGGACTCAAATAGTGTATTGCGCTAATACGTTAGGCAGTCTGACTTTTATGCTACTTCAACTTCACAGGTATGAGTAACCTTTGCTGAAGGCAAAGTGAATAGATTGGTATAAGATATTGTTTCTTCGTGGGATACGGACAAAACCCCAGTGGACAAAACACCAACGGACAAAACACCAGCGGACAAAACCCCAATGGACAAAACCCCAACACAAAAATCCCCAGAACAGGAAAAGTGAAAAAAAACCCAGGCAAAACACCACTTCATTTTTTCTAAATATGCTTTTAATTTTGAGTATTTTTTTTTTCATTAGTCCCCAATGATAATCACCTTCTCAGTAGAGGATTAGCAGACTGCTCTATCTTTGATGACTAATTATACTAATTTATACTAGTACATTCTACAATAGGATTGAATGGATTTAAAACTTTAAAGTAAGGATTATTATTTACTGATTCTTGATAGTCTTTCATGACTGTCTGTTATTGACAGAGGTTGAAGAAGCGAGTGCAGCGAGCTACAAAGACCTACAGGAAAGACTACGCAATCTGTGCGTTGACTTGGACAGCGGTCGTAAGACATTGGAAGAAACCATAAGAGGCGTTGGACATAATATCAGACTATATATTAGATAGACTTAGTAGATCTAGATAGATTACTAGGCTCTTCGTACACGTCCCCAAAAATGTACTTATACAATTTGTATGCAGGCGCCCCAAGCAAGTATTATGGCAATGAACACAGCGAATGTAAAAAGCATCATTAAAACGCGTTAAATTGTTAATATCATGGATAAATGGTAGTCATTCTGATGTCAATCGATATCTCAGTTGATACACACGCTACGAGAACGGGAATTTGCGTGGAGTCAACCATTGATTATTACAAGCTCTAGAGCCGAAAACTACACTGTATATCACGTGTTCAGGATTAGAACGCTAAAAGTGAGGTTCAATTTGAGAACATGTTTCAGCCTAAACGTGTTTCGGATTTAAAACGTAGGATGAGTGTACTCAAACTGAACCTCACTTTTAACGTTCTAACCGTAAACATGTGATTACACAGTGTATGACAAAGGATATACTTTAGTATGATATATGACTGCGTTTACCCATATCACTGCCATCATCAACAAGGACTATTTCTCGCAACAAATGTCGAGGAGTTCTGTTGATCACGCTGTACACCGTGCGTAGTAATATTGACGGCCACTCGTTGTAGAAAGGCACCACGATACTGGCGGTTGGCAAGTCTTTGGGATAGGGGACGTCTGCACAGCTGAAATAAGATAGTCAGAGGTTATATTTACTGAAAACATACAAACAATAGCCCAGTGGGCCCCAATAACCTATCAGTTATTGTCTCACTCAGCAAGCATGCATTGCCTAAAATGTATTTTTTGAACTAAGACTAGGTTAACAACTAGAGCCTATAGGCTTTGGGATGTAATCTACTACTGGATCTGCTCATCGTTCATAATAAAAGATTGTTTATATTAGTGGATCATTCTGTTCCTTGATATTTACGAAATTCAGGGAATATCGCAAATATGGAGATGAGAAGCTCTAGAAAGATAGAATCATCACAAGGGACCAAACTAGAATGTCTACAAAAGATAGACCGAAGTGTCGGGTAATGAGCCTAAGCCCCTACCTACACTGAATATGGTTCTCGAACTTGATCTCCATCCTGTCATATTGGCCCAATATAATTCTATCGGGTTATGTAACTTTGTTGCCAACGCAACTACGCGCACATACAATGCCATGTTCGTTTACAACACGTGCTGGAAAATAATTATCTTTTGTCAGCGATTGTCTATAAATTTCGGCCAATCACTTGTCGAGGCCTATAGTAAAGGCGAAATCTCCATTATGACGATGCTGTATTAGCATAGGAATAAAAGACAGCCTGTATAGCATCTGAACATAGACCAGTGGATTATGAATACTGGATAGATTAATAATTTTGCTTTGAAGTTTTTTGATCATCATGACGGAGGTCATTAGCACACGAAGAGAGTTATCCGGTGCGAAGGTGGTTGCTGTGTCGTATAAAGTGTGGCATGACTTGGTCTCATATGTCGAAATTGTCAGGTTTCGATCGGGTTCCAGATGAAATATACAACTTTTGGCTTAAAAAAAGGAGGAGTGGATTTACCATAGCGAATTCTGGGTGTATGAATACGGATGGATTTCGGTTTACCAATTCAGGACAACAGGTTTGTAATAATGCAGCGAGATCATGTGTCTCATTTTATACATTCATGCATGTGCAGATATCCAGTGAGAGTAATCGAGTCAAGGCCTCGTTTGAGAGAAATAAAGTATAAGTAGATCTTTTGCGACATCTGCAGAAACGAGACAACACAGCTGTATCTTAATTAAGATCCATCAATATAAAAATATATAAAAATACTTTTCGGACGGGAACGACACTGGTACATAAATTGAATGAGCATCAATGCTGTTAATAATACTTGGCAGTGTTATCTACAGGTGTTTGTCAGCTGAACTATCTGGGGGTTATGGTCAACGATAAACAACACAAGGTGCATCACTCCCCCTCGACCTCCGACATAATCTGTGTACATTTTTACAGAAATCTGTTTACCTCTTTATTTCGCATCCTAATTCATTCCATAATAGAGGCTTGTTGTGCATGCTGTCACTCAAAGATTCTTGTAATTCGTCAAATATGGGCCGTAAATCATCCAAAGATGCTGAATTTTAGCAACCTTCAAAATACTGTTACATCTTCAGCAGAACTTCGCAATCTCTGTTTTATTGCAGTTCAGCGCTCAAGGCGAGACTTGATGCTGATTGGTCAATAAGTCGAACAATAACAACAACACGTGCCTTTTTGCTATGGCGGAATTAAAACACAGGGCGCTTTTGTTGCTCTGACTGTCGTGTGACTGTGTTTGATAAAAAGAGAATTTCCCTTAAAATATAGGTTTTCGAGTTGTTTTATTGACCAATCAGCGTCAAGCGTGGTCTAATCTTCGCCCGGTGATTCCGTGACCACATGGAAATGCAAGGGCAAAGTTTCGTGAAATCAGGGTCAATGGCTAATAAATGCCAAGTGGTACATCCAGGGCTTAAAAAAAAAAATCAGTAAAAAAAAATCCTGTCAAATGTTGACCTGCCTAACATTTTCAAATTCCATTCCAGTTTTCCATGACCTGCAACAAAATTCAACCAGACACGAAATTCCAATACTTTCAAGACTTTTCTCTGGAAAATGTGACTTTCACGATCCGCCATTTTCCTGTTTGGTTCTACACAAGTGGGGCTTTACGACAGTTGCAGTAAAAAGCAAGCAGACAAACGAGGGCTGACCTAATATCAGACATGACCATAATAACATTGTATTACAGACAACTCAAAGGTTGGTAATTCTCATGTCAGTCAAGGGAGATAATACAGCAGAAAAAAAGTGTGAGCTGATCAGAAACAAAAGGTCTTTTTTGCCTAATTACAGGATTCAACTGACCATACATTATATATCTTGACTAACAAGACAGAAGGGTCAGATCAGATACCATACCAGTACATGCATAATTAGCAAAGCAATGTACCATACATATGCTAATTCATGTAACAAGTAAGAGACAGTCTTTTGTATTAACCATTAGATTACCCTGATAACCGTAAAACTTTTTCTAAACGTGTTTACACCCTGGAAACTCACAGTCTTATCAGACCTGCCCTCCTGGTGCCGAGGGTGATATCATGTAGGGTATATTCAAAGGTGGCGACTTTGAGGGGAGATGAGTATTAGTGTCATTTAAAAGTTCATAAAGGATAGACCCACCGGGTATGTCTATAATAATTTCTTTATTTCCTTTATTTCAATGAAATATTGTCATGGTTTCCTGGTAATAAAATATGATTGAACCATCTCAGAGCAGGGATGTTGGAAGCAAATTGGAAGTGGTACGGCCTTATGAGGCAGGGGGGCTACTATAATAGCACTTCAGGCGAGTGTCGAGAGACAGTCTGGGTCCCAGAAGCTCCTGGGGTCTAGATCCCGGAGACGCGTTCAGAGCGATTTCTGGTGAATAAAATCACTCTACAATGAAGTGTATTTTTAGTTCTTTCGTAATCCTTTTATCATTAAAACGCAATCGATGGTGGTTTTCTGCGATACTGAATTAGAAAAATATATATAAAGTAAAGTAAGCTAGACATATTTGTAGCCGATATAATTATTATAGGCAGTGGGGTGTTCATTCATTGCTAAGTTGTTTTTTTCTGCGCAAAAGTGATACGGTACCTGCCGACGCCCTTGCAGAGGAGTTAAGTGCCACATATTACTTCTTTTGCCCCTGGAGATAGACCAGTCCAGTCACCACTTCGAAAATTTGAGATCAGTGATGACGGCATATTTGTCAGTCAAATTTCACTGGTCAATGAAAATGCACACAACTAACGAAATACCCCCTTCGTTTCTGTTCGATTCAGAATTCTGAATACTTCAACGTAGATTATTTTGAATATTTCGACCACTGATACACATTGACAGTTAGGCCATCACGCAGAGAAGAGATGGAACAGTTCAATAGGCTAGTATTATATCTGTTCTGTTACAAGTAATTTTTCCCTGCTCCTCACCCTCTCATTACAAGCGTCTAGTCCGTCATTCATAATCCAGCCGTCGTCCATTAGAGAATATCCGCGTCCATAATCCAAAGACCTATTCCATTTCCATATAACAGTATTAGCACCAAATTCAAAAAGACAAAAGTATACATAAACATAGGCTTGTTTCCTGCAAGAGAGAAGCGGTCAACAGTTTTCAATGATGCCGGCAAGACATCATGATGTTCCAAAATATCAAATCCGTATCGCTGATCAGTATTCTTAATCCATAATATTCGTTATAGAGTCGTCATCTAAAAATGATGTACCTCAGCCACGCTTTGATTGTGACTGTCCACCGTGATATTGCTGAACATGTTTTGAAAATGAAGTTAAACCCTATTCACTCACTCACTCTTTTTTTCAGCAACTTCAAATAATTCAATCACAGAAAGTGAACTTTTCCACCAATAAATCAAGGGGTGATCAAATTTATTGGAACCGGCAGTTGACAAAATGGTCCAAAATTCTGCAAATAATTCTTTGCTTAGAGGGGAATCAAAGTTATTAGAAAAACTGATTCAATTTTGTCTTCAAAAATGGGGGTGATTGAATTCTAATACTGGTTGAATTATTAGAGGAATTACCGTACTGGTGATGGGTTAAAAACAATGCATGAACAGCCCTCACAATTACCACGGCAAACGCCATTTTCCGTGGTAAATGCTGGAGTAAAATCACTTAGCGACGGCACTTTTTTTGCCGTTGGTCGCAACGTGACGTTGTTGTTGTTGCCAATAAAAAAACTTGGGTCGATGGTAAAATACGTCTCCTTGAACTGCCTATTCTTGCAATTCTTGCGAATATATTTGGTTTTAATAAGCGAAACAGCTTCTGATCGAACTCGGCAAAAAAATAACCTGCCTTGCAACACGGGTTGTCAAGAATATTTTACGGAAACATTACGAACAAGAGAGTGGTGAAAAGAATGTATTATAGCGCCTCTATCGAACCAAGACGTATCCTAGAAGAAGAATAGGTTCGCAGCAGTGATCAAGTCAAATCACTCGAGGACAACCCCCTGCATGTTAGTAAATTTTACGCGCGAACTGATACACTGGGACAAGCAAAACGCTGTAAGATAACACTTTAAGATACAAAAGAGCATAGTAACATATCTATTGTTAAAGTAATAAACTCAAGAAATAAAACAATATCACGATAAACAGAAAATACAGACAATATCAAGGATGAGCTCAAGAACTCTTTCTTTAGGATATGTACGTTGGTCGGACGGCGGAAGGATATCTTTATACTCGAATTCATGCCCCCATAATGTAAATCTATTACCATAGATTACATAAAAATTGGATATGATAGGGTTGACTGTTGTTCTCTCTTATAAGATATACAAACGATGTTGGGCCATGTCAGCTTTTGTCAAGGTCTTAATTGATAGGAAAATGTTTTGCGTTGAGGTTCTGATAGAGCATGACCAAATTCCTAGCTCTATATATACTCTTCTGTATAGCTTTCTATAATGCTATCAATTAAAATGATCTTCGAAAAAATAGCTCATGGTCAGTCTTCTTCAACAGGTTTCTGGTCTAGTCTCACATGAAACATGAATTCGGAGATCTTAGACATTTGACCTTTAGAAAGTATGTCAAGGTCAGTCATATTAAATAGACATCAGGTCCATCATAAGTCGCATTAATTTGAACAATGTGGATATAATCCTTCGTGAAATATCGTACGAAATATAGTATCTGACTGACCTGGACATAATAAGTCCAGGTCAGTCATCTTCGATGCACTTCTGCACCATCGTCATAGTATTAATTTCGAAAGCGGAGCTATATTTCTTTATGTTATATCATAATAAACTGTATATGACCTTCAAAGAATAGGTCAAGGACAGTCAGCTGGGATAGGATTCCAGTCAATCACCAGTTGCGTAAGTAATATGCATTTGGAGACCCTAGCTTTCATCTTCGAAAACATAATGCAAATACTAGAATTTGACCTTGATAAAAAGGGGTCAAGGTCGGTCATTTTCAATAGGCTTCTTGCCAATCACCAGCTGTCTATGTGGTACGACTTTAAAATGCCTGGCTATAATCCTTGTTGAGATATCGTGTCCATAAGAAAAATAGACAGACAGACACAGAGAAACGACGCCAATGACGAAAATACCCCTCTGGCAATATTGCCCGAGGGTAAAAAACGAATAGCTGTGACAAAGAGTAGCATCTTGCCTTGTTCTGGCATGTTTTTTTTACAAAGACGCTATATAATTTACAAATGACAGAGTGAAGCAGAAATATTACAGGAATGACTGGATCACATAAGCCTATTAAATACGTCGTCTCGTGCGACATTTGGTCAGGATATTGATGCATATAAGTTTGTAATGGCGTTACTATGATTGGCGTTTGCGGAATATTTTCTTTATGATGTCGAATATGTCAATTTTGACATAATCGAAAATGGACTATAAAGCGGGTAATTTGGTTTCTCACTTTTATTGAACTTTGAATCTTTAATAGAAAGCACTTGAACGCCCCCGTCTGCAACACGTGAACGGGAAACATCTATTACAGCATGGAGCTAAAAAACAGATGGAGGCACAACTCCGTCAGATCAAAGTGTACTATGCACATGGCCGCCTCAGCGGGATCCCACCGGATTAGCAAAGGGAATAAGACAGGCTCGATCTTGGTCACGCACGTTGAACATCAAAGAAAGCTGTGGCAGCTGTCAGCTATTCAGTAAACCAATAAACCATCCTATCTATCTTACCTATCTTATCTACCTGAGAGAGTTGTGCCTCCATCTCTTTTAATACGATTAACGGTAACAACAGCTTAAATAAACAATGGCAACAGGTGATCATCTTCCAGGAAGTAAAATATAAGGGGTTTTTTTTTTGCATAATGTGGCGTGGGCATACAATGATGTACTAAAACTAACCGAGTTCATGCAATTAATCAATGGGCGTAGCTTAGAATATTTGTGTACAGTGTTGGGAAGCGCGACTTTTCGGTGAAGATTAACGATACTGTGAGTTGAATCTACTCCATTAAATCACAATTCCTTGTTGAAACTCAATCACACTGAAACAAATCTGTCGCTCAGGTGTGTTTAGTTTGGTTTCCTGCAAGAGAGAAGCAGTTCTCAGTGAGGAGAGTAAGACACCATGATGTTCTTTACATTAAATCCTTATCACTGACCACTATTCTTCAGCCAATGAATTTCCGAGTCGTTTTCTAGGGTATAATGTATCTCATTCGCGACTTTGATCGAGGCTGTTCATTCGAACGTCATGTCTTTACATCTCCATACTACAGTATTTTCGTTTTATTGCGATTACACTATATTTGTATAGCACAGGTTAAAGTGCTGAAAATTGGTCGAAACCAGCGACCGACCATCATATTAAGGCACCTAACCGCCAGCACCATCTGTGCAATACTAAGATAACGAAAATACTATTCACCTTCTAAATGTCAAGAAAACATCTTCTTATCTCCATGACATTCAAATGAACAGTCACTCTCAAAGCTTGATTGACATACTTTATACGCTAACTCCGGGTTAAGCGGAATTACTGTTACCAAAGGATAGCTATTGTGACATATCCCAATATTATGGCAATATCCCAGAAGAACCTACGTAAGGCGTGTACATATCTCGCATGGTAACATTTACTAGGTCCTGTGCAAAACGTGGCGATTTAAATCGTCTCCACTCAAAGTTTCTCAAATTCTGTGATGAATATCGGAAACTGACGGCGAAGTACGATCGTAGTGAGCAAGAACTCTGGCCCTACGTTTCGTAACTTGTGTCTAATTCCGCTTAAAATCATGTGTTTTACATCTCCATGGCGTTCAAATGAACAGTGACAATCAAACCGAGACTAGATACATCACCGAGACTAGATACATCACCGAGACTAGATACATCACCGAGACTAGATACATCACCGAGACTAGATACATCACCGAGACTAGATACATCACCGAGACTAGATACATCACCGAGACTAGATACATCACCGAGACTAGATACATCACCGAGACTAGATACATCACCGAGACTAGATACATCACCGAGACTAGATACATCACCGAGACTAGATACATCACCGAGACTAGATACATCACCGAGACTAGATACATCACCGAGACTAGATACATCACCGAGACTAGATACATCACCGAGACTAGATACATCACCGAGACTAGATACATCACCGAGACTAGATACATCACCGAGACTAGATACATCACCGAGACTAGATACATCACCGAGACTAGATACATCACCGAGACTAGATACATCATACTCTAGAAAACGACCTGAAAACCCGTTTAGATAAAGAAAACTGGCTAGTGATCAGAATTTTATGTAAAGGACATCGTGATAACTTGCTGTCATCATTGAGAACCGTTAAGCGCTTCTCCCTTCCAGAAAACCATTTCACTTCATGCATATTTGAAATTAATGCGAACTGACGTACAACGAAGGTTTTTAGATTATTGACGCGGAAATTCTTTTGCGGGCGACGGCCGAATATTGAATGTGGGATGTGACGCCATTACTTGATTACTATACCAAAGGAATAGATGTGTTATAGGAGAACATTTTGCTGTTACCTTTGTCAAGCCGAAAATTAATTGATTCAATTCTATACAGAAAGTTGTGTTTCGTACAGACAATTTTACACTGTAAACATGCATGGTAAACGTACAGAGTGGAAAGTAGAGCAGCGTCGACGGAGGTTTGAAATTGGGCTTCCGTCTGTTTTTAGATTTTTAGCATATATTTTAGAGTAATCTCGAACCAATCCTAGGAGGAACACAGTCACTGTTCTCATCATCTCATAAAACTCAAAAGGTGGCGGAAACGATGTTTGCCTCAGCCCAGCATCATTTGTCTACTTGGTTTAACCAAACAATACACTCTGATATACATCAGCCATTTATAATTCAGAAACTGTTTTTTGTACTGGACAAGGGCGCCGATTACCTTTTGAAAGTTGCGAATGCCTTTCCACACGTAAAGCCTATACTTTACTGAATATTTTATCCCTAAACTGTTCCCTATCAGAACTGTAAAATATAAAATCGGTTGATTACATTGTGACCTTGACCCCCGTGCATTGAATCATTTCATCGCCAGTATATGATAAAACTTCGAAGGAAGTGCAGAATTTCCATACGGCCCTACGTCAGCCATCTTTTGGCACTCTCCGTGCAGGGTTATTCTGACATATGACTGCCTGATTTCATCAAGTGTTTTGCTAATTATTCCTGAACCAGGCAGCAATATTGGGCCTAAATCACCGCAGCCTAGCTAAGCATGTTCTGCAAACAGCAGAGTAGATAAGACCTAAACGAGCCGATAATTAGTCATCGAAAACCAGTTCGCCTTGGTAAGAGCCAACAAAATTTGTTTCTGAAAAAAAAAAAAATTGAACATCGATTTTAATCGAAAACAAAAGGTCAAGCAGATCTATAGCAGGGTGAAATCAAATACCATTATATCCGGTATGTTTGATAAAGAAGACTGGTTTACTAAATGTATATTTTCGAGATGATGTTTTGGTTCTGGGCTACATGATTCTGGCATGATGGGAGACAACCTTGTTCGGAGGTTGGGAAGTGCAAGTTCTAAATATCTTGATTGAGTTCCTGTGTTACGATGAATTGTTTAACCAAGCAACTCACTGGTGCATAATAATACCCCAGCCACTAGTAAGATTTTCTGACAGCATTCCCGCCCGAGCAGCACACCACCCAAAGTGACATCATACACGTTACATTTCTTAGTTTGTTAAAGATGTTTACAGGCGCTGTATTATCAAATAAACAAATAAATAAATAAATAAATATATAAATAAATAAATAAATAAGTAAATAATAATAAATGGGCGGATGGAGATATAAATAGAATAGAAGAATTGTCTATGTACAGGTTCATCGGTTGGTTTTTGATTAGGTTATATTGGTAAGTATGTGTTCATTGTACATTGTAGTCGCGTGGGTGATTCCTTTATCTTTGTACCCCTCCGTTGATTTGACCGTTTATTGCTTCTTCGGCGATCAGGGTTGTACCATATTTCCGGGCGCACATCATACTTACATATTTTAGCCCAGAATAGAATCCGAAAACGGATTGTTTTGAAGACGTTTATTCCATGTTATTCAACGTTTATCCGATATATTCATGTCCTGGTGTTTTCTGAATCTATAGTTGAAAGAATTCGTTTCATTTACCTATATAAATTATAAATATATAATTGAATGTTCTTATCTCCCATCGATCATTGATTTTATATTTGGCTAGTATCGGTCGCGGAAGAAATTACACATAAACTGGATAGGATCTGGATATTAATGATATGGACGCATGCCTTAATTATTTGTTCTACAAAATGTATTAATCTCTGTTTATAATGTGTTTATAATTTGGTATTATTCAATGCCGAGACTTACTATCTTGTGATTATAGTTCAAATAAGAAGATTATATCAGCACAGTTTTTTTTCTGATATAAGCTTGCGTGGAAGAGGTTAGCGGAAATACTCTCAATCGGAACTAGAGGTGTTGATAATTCGGCTTGAAACGAAAACCTTCGGCTTGAAACCACAGGGGCTAATTACTTTGAAAGAAAGAAAAAACTGAAACAATACTTTTGGCGGGCTTGATAATATACTCCGTTCCATTATTTATTGCTGTTATCATGTGTTGAGAAATTTTACCAAATAACATGATTAAGTAATTATCGCTCAATTCAGAGTGCAATCTCGCTTTAGACCAACGATCACATATAATTTTACTATCAGCCGGTTTCCAGTAAATTACCAGTCCCTCATGTGGTCTTCAAAGCCACTGTATATTTGGATACCTGGAAAATCTCCGACTAACGTGGTACTATAATTTTCAAGTCAAGATTATATCAAATATTTATTTCAATAAAGATCTATAAAGATAACAGGTAGAGAAATTGCGCTGTCAGAGCAAGTATATGAGACTACATATATCTAGACGAAATAACAATACTATTAAATGATTCATGTTTAATCTAATATATTATCCGTGTTTTAATGTATATGTAGTCGCCGAGATTAATCTCGTCACAGAAAAGTATATTTATGATGAGCAACGTATTCCGAATGAACCAAACGTTCATTTGGAGGCATCTCGATTACATTCTCGAAAGAAGTCGAATTATTCCGAGGGGGATCGACACGGTCTTGGGCCTCGAGAGAAAACCGGGACAACAATCGATAGAGATCAACCGGGACACTTCGAGACGAGATATTTATCGATTTTACTGGTTAATCGAGAAACCGTCTCGATCGATTGGATATGACCCCTAACGGGAAGCGACGTAATTACCAAGTAAGAAATCACCGAAATTGACGTAATCATCGGAAATGATATCACATGGTCAAATATTAAGAACATGGGCGGTAGTGTGTTAGGAGCGGGAAGAAATGAGAAATGAAATGAGTAAATGGTGCAATGTGAAATGAGCAGGGAGAGGAGGAGTCAGTATGAATTTTGAATGGGAGCAGGGTCCAATATGAAATGTGAATGGTATGGAGTACAGCATTCTCATGGCATCAGATTGTATATCTCCTATTGTCGTTTACCGACGGTTTGGAGGTTACAAACTCTGACGTTGGGAGAATGGGAGTACAGAGAACCGCGAGAAAAGTGTCCGCTGTACGTGATATATAACGCTCAATACCAGCTGTGGGCAATTGATTACATAATCCATATATGACATCCGTTGAAACGTGACACTGGAAACACATTTTACCAAGAGATTAATGCAGGCTGTTCTTTTTCCACGTCCCTCTTTTACATCAGCTGACAGTTTAAGGTACATGTACACGAAGAAAACTCAATGACTGATACAAATAATAATTATATAGGAAGTCGTGTACAAAACAGCTTCTTTGAATACACTGAACAATGAGTTCAAATTAATCCAAATGCATGGTATAATATAATGAATGTTTTATTCATCAATTGATAGTATGACACAAATCATAACATTGCATTTTTTCTCTTGCAAAATTCTGCTGAATATTCAAAATTCTCTGTCCAATAATTCGTTTCATAGCCTCTTCGTAGCCTCAATGTTTTAAAGTTGACAGGTTGTTTTCAAAATCTGATAGGTATCTGCATATCATTAGGTTGCACTATCCCCTTAGGATGGATGCTTTCTTCATAATCATTTTCATCATCTGAATCACTATGTAGCTGAAATATTGCTAAGCGCGACGTTAAACCCTAATTCTCTCTCTCTCTCTTCATTCCGTTTGAACCAGGATGGAGTTGTTTGTGTATATGGTCCATCCTCAACTTGCCAAATATTTTTAATCTCCTTCCGTCCACTAGTTGTCACTGCACCATCCTCCAGTTCTTTTTTTTCGCTCAACCTTTGACTTTCAGACTTAGTTGATTTAAGATCGATAACGATATGTCCATAAGGTAGAGAGATTGCATCTTCAAACGTTTTCATAAAGTAATCGAGTCTTCTCGAGTAAATACCACCTAATAACAAAATCTGTTGCTTGTTGATTGAAGATGAATTGAGTAGGACTACAGACTTGTAATTCAAGCCGATCTTCTGGTCGGATAAGTTTTGTACTGTGTAAAAACGATTATGTCGTCGTGGTGAGATCATCTGGTAAACAGGTCCAACATTCTCGTGTCTGACTTGGTCCCTATCGTTATGGCAAGCCGTTTTGGTATTTATTCCTTTATTTTTGATATCAAAAATTCTTTTTTTGATATCAAAAATAAATGTGCGCCGTTTTGGTATTTAATCGGATAATTGTTGATATCAAAAATACTATTTTTGATATCAACAATTCTATTTTTGATATCAAAAATTCTTTTTTTGATATCAAAAATACTATTTTTGATATCAAAAATACTATTTTTGATATCAAAAATTCTTTTTTTGATATCAAAAATAAAAGTTTATTTTTGATATCAAAAATACTATTTTGGATATCAAAAATAAATGTGCGCCGTTTTGGTATTTAATCGGATAATTGTTGATTCTCTCGCCTCCTGTACAGCTGACAATGCATTTTGTACAACATTTCTAACAACAGCGTTAGCCTGAGTTGGGTTACCCGAATCAGCCATTCTCCATTTTTTTTTTGGCGCCAAACGACGGGTGTCGGGACTGAAATTGTATCAATAAATAAACAAGGGGAAAATTTCGATTGAATGATAGCTCTTGAATATATGAACAACCAACGACAGAATTTGTGTAATTTGCATTATGATTTTTATGAGTTATTTTGTACGGTAGCACTTTTTGAGATGAAGCCAAAGATGGGAGATAAATCTTGGTAAGGGAGAGCGCATTATTTCCGTTTTGGCAGGCCCGTAGCCAAGGGGGGGTTTCTGGGTTCGGGCGAACCCCCCCCCCCTTTGGAAATATTATATACTTTTCTCATATAAATGCCCTTTTCAAACACTGAAGCGAACCCCCTATTTACCCCTTTTCCCATACAGCGAACCCCATGATGTGCCCTTTTGGAGTGAAGGCGAACCACCCCTCGGTAAATCCTGGCTACGGCCCTGTTTGGTGTAAGTGGTCCTCTATTTTTGATATCAAAAATAAACGGTTTATTTTTGATATCAAAAATACTATTTTGGATATCAAAAATTCTTTTTTTGATATCAAAAATAAACGGTTTATTTTGGATATCAAAAAAAGAATTTTTGATATCCAAAATAGTATTTTTGATATCAAAAATAAACTGTTATTTTTGATATCAAAAAAAGAATTTTTGATATCAAAAATACTATTTTGGATATCAAAAAAAGAATTTTCGATATCAAAAATAAATGAATAAATACCAAAACGGCTTGCCATATATCGTAACATATCGATAAGGATCAAGATTTCTTACACTAAATTCGAAATAACCGTTATCACAGATATTTGAGGGTATACCCTCCAAAACATCTACACCATACACGGCTAGACTCAGATCCTCGAGTATGGACTGCATTTTGCCAAAAAGTAGATGATTCCCTGCGTACTAGGTTCTATGTATAGTGATCAAGCTATCGCAATAACTTTCTATCCATATGGCTTTCCCACTTCTACTGAGCCCAGCGACTTTCGTAGTAATCGGATGACGCAATGGTTTTTGTATGTGAATTTTTTCATCACTATCAAATTCACACGTCGGAATTATTCGCTTAGATATACTATCTTCTAAGTCAAATGACGATTGCTTTTGTCCCTCAATTCGTAGTACTACCGGAGCTCCGTAAATCACTTCGGAGCTCGGTAAATCTCTCCCGAGCTCCCGAATCCACCCAAACCTTCCAGAATATTTCCCACAGGCCCACAAAACAAGAGTTTTGCGGGGTGTGGGCAGTGGCATTAGGGTGAAGTGTCGAAATATGGGGCCTCTATATATAACCCCATGTTTTATATAAATCAACATAAAGGTGAGAAACGGACTTTGGGTGAATCGAGAAATAAACGGTTTACCGCCAAACAAAATACATCAGCATATTCTACAAGTATCACTTTATATATTCCCGTCGTCAAATTAGTAAATTTGTGCAATTTCTTACCTTTGCCGGGCGATTCAAAATCCAACGTAAGTGTCCATCCGTCTAGGAACAGTTAGATTATGGCGGGCTTCGTTCTCAATTCTGATTGGTCAGTCGCGACAGCTGATCAGTGCGTGACCTCTCTTGCGGAGGCGTGTCAGGACTGACCAATCAGAATTGAGAACGAAGCCCGCCATAATCAAACTGTTCCTAGATGGATGGACACTTACGTTGAATTTTGAATCGCCCGGCAAAGGTAAAAAATTGCACAAATTTACTAATTTGACGACGGGAATATATAAAGTGATACTTGTAGAATATGCTGATGTATTTTGTTTGGCGGTAAACCGTTTATTTCTCGATTCACCCAAAGTCTGTTTCTCACCTTTATGTTGATTTATATGAAGCATATTGTTATATATAGAGACCCCATATTTCGACACTTCACCCTAATACCACCGCCCACACCCCCCAAAAACTCTTGTTTTGCGGGCCTGTGATATTTCCGATGCTCCCTTAATCTCTCGGGAACTCTCGGAATCTCTCCAGAGCTTCCCGAAGCTCCCTGGAGCTTTCGGGGATTCCTAGAGCTCTCTGGAGCTCCGCAAATCTCGCACTAGTTTTTCCGCTGCTCTTTCAACGTAAATGGATGATGTAATGATCTTCCAGTCTCTGATACAAGTGTTTCTCGGCATTATGTTATTTAGACTCCGTCGCTGATTGTTTGTTAATATTAGTATCCTTCTCTTTTGATGTTGATATTTAATCCACTATCTTCGACGTGGCAGCCGCGTATGTAACGATCCGATCTAGATAACTTCTTAGGGCACAGACAACTTGTGTTAATCGTAGTAAATATGGATTGTTATTCATGCGTTACGACTAAAACCTACATATTTACCTCATTAACGTGTTGAACTATTGAGGGTGTCGCTTTCCGTTTCTTTTTTATGGTTATAGGTGATACTTGAAAGCTGCCTTTCGGGCGTTGTCTATCAAGTTCCATTTTAACCCGTTCTACAACATAGCAAACGTAATCGACTCTCATCATGACACGAGAATGAGGATGGTCGATTCGATATAGTTATATATACAATTCAAGAGCGAAAATTTAATACATATTATCCATGTTCTCTTGTGGACTCCACTCTCGAATTTTATAGACCAATCTACATATCTAAGGCGACGTGTTTCTGGCATCTTTTCAATATGCCATAATGCATCCGGGTGTTTCTGTAACTTTGACATTTGTTTTGATAGAAGCTTCCTTCGATAGTCTTACCCATGTAACAGAATAGTTTATATATATTTATTCCAGTCCTTGGATAGATTCTTTGGGTACATATCTATCATGCAAATTACCCGCAGTTTCGTCTAATCGAAGCTTAACCCTATCAAGCCTGGGCTTTTTGGGACCTGTCCAGGCCTGAAGGGGCCTTTTCGCACCCCCTTTTAAATACTTCAGCTAGGGAGCTGAAAGTCCCACACTGTACCCTTGGGACAACCTCTATCAAAAAGTGTAACAAACCCAAGATGGCTGCTCTGATGACGTGACAGTGACGTCATTTAAAAAAAAGCATTTTTGGTCGATTTTTGTCAGATTTTTCGAATTTTTTATTTATGTAATTTCTCCGAATAAACTGCATCATAAATTAGTAAATATTAATCTGATGTGAAATAAAATAGTTTTTGCCCCCTTTTCCACGCAGAAAAGCAGAAATTTGGAAGAGAAAAAAATCACTTTTCTGATACCCCAAGTGACAGCCATCTTGAATTTGCCCATGATCGTCTGCTGCGGGTGTTATTCAAATAGGCTACAAATGACCCCAATATGATAAACTAAGAAGTCAGGGAGTGTCAGCTCTCATTTCTTTGTCGTTCCGGAGATAGCGCAGAAAGATTTGGTAGGGGAGTCATAATGGCCCCTTCAGGCCTGGTAAGGTTAGAGGGACGCTTTTCTACAGTCATCTCTGTGGACTATTCTGACGTTTCTTCAACGTATTTACGCAAAGCACTTGTCACACTAACTATTTATTCTCTTTGGTTATCTGATTTAGGCTTCTGTGAGGACGATGATTGCATAGTATGCAATACCTTGCGAGATATCTGTATAGCGGAATGATTGTTCATGAGTAAAGTATCTATATAGACATTCTTGATAGTCTTGATAACTCTTTCGGCATAATTCGCTTTCTTCTCATTCTGCGTGACCTTATATCCAATACTATTCTTCTTCAGATACCCTGTAGCCCATCTGTTCGTATATTCACTACGAGAATCAAATCAATGTGTCGTCTCCCTTATTTAAAAATCGTCTTCAACCCCTATGATGGGATTTATTCTGTTGGGGTACTATCCACAATTCTCTGGAGAAGATGTATCTATAAGAAGAAAGGTTATTCCGTCGTTAGTAGAAACGTCAGCTAGATCTGTCTCCTATAAATTAAATTATACCACGCTTCTTCAAGATAGTCTTACCCAATGACGTCCATTCAAGTGGGAAGGATCAGTATTCTCAATATGGCCGCACTGCGTGTTATACACACGTTCGAATCGGCTCTGCCTGGAAAACTTCCCCGATATACATTTCTATGTGTGAATCCAAATGTATCGAGCAGAGTAAGTGTTGAAGTTCGTCGTCAATCGTAGATAATGTTTCGAGTATGATCCACTTCAAAATATGAGTGAATTCAGCGTATACTATGCTTATTATCATTTAGGCAGTGCCTCTCCATAGATTAACCTCAGTCGAACGTCGGCTTTGATTAGAAGATATGATCGTATGTGGATTCAAATTACGGTTCAAGAAATGCGTGTTGTCTAGGAAAGTCGTCTGGGCTTATGTATTATTCAAACTCGGTCCTCGTCTGTGTAATGACGTCGAACAAGCTGAGATATGCTGAGGAAAAACAAGACTTTTGCAGGTGTGTCTCGTATTTTGTATGGAACGGACGACCACGTGTTTCCCATCAACAAACATCGACATACTGGTCACATTGAAATGATGGAAGTTGAAGGGGTTAGCTGTATAGTCTCCATTCGCTGCTTCTGATTTGACATTCCAGTTATTAATCGGCAGGGAGTTATTGATTGTAAACGTATTATTCCAATTGTACATAACCTGTTCAACAGATATGGTAGACATCCCCAACTTCCTCCTGATAAAAGAGTACTTCGCGGTAGTTTCTAGTAAAACTTGAATATGACCCAATATATTAGCGGGATTCCACGAACTTCCGGCAATTTAAAGTAAATATCGTCGGGTTTATAGGCTGGGTTTTCCTCGGCTGACATGAAGACAAACTGTAGTAGGTTCCGGCATAATGCCACGTTGACGTCAATTCCGTTGAGTAGTCAACGATCTTAGTCGAGTATATATTGTAAACTAAGGCCCTCCATTTCAAATGTTCTGTTCTTATTGATTTGACGATATCTACGATATATACAGGCCAACCGCTTCAATTGTCGATCGCCTGTATCTTGATGATCGCCGGAATCCTTAATGAATAGTAACGTTGGAAGCCGAGTCTTTTGCATACCTCCACCCGAAATTCACCATTGTTTGAATGTAGGCTTGCATGGGAAGTTGGTGGTATTGGAGGTTATCAGTTTTCGCTGCATCAGCTAGATCTGGCGACCACGTGTGCCGTAATATATGTTTATGGGACCGTATTTGTATTTTTCTAGGAGGAGAGTTCTATCCTTAGGCATTCTTAGTTCGGTTTTAACGTGTAGTCTACCAGATCTGCATATCCATACCTTGATAGAAAACGTTAACTATACCGGAGCCGAATCTGTAATTGGTAAAAAAGGCCTAACATCTACATAATACATTCTTTCCACCGCCGTTGTCTCGGGGGAAGATTGTAAAGAGTTAATTCCTTAGGTCGAGTTCCCACAGATTTGAGATGGGGGGATGTCTCATCAAATGAAGTGTAATCGATAAAGGTTATGTGATGAATGAAGATGGTTTTGATTGAAATTGCCGCGGCCGATCAACTCAATGTTTTATTTTAATTCCACGTTACATTTCTCATTTGTGATGTTTACAAGCGCTATATATTAAAAAAATAAAATAAAATAAATGAATAAATAAGTAAATAAATAAATAGATAAATAACAAGGAGAGAGCGGAATGAGATATAAATAGAAGAGAAGACGGAACACCTCGTTCATTCTTTATATATATATTGAGATACCGGAAATCGCTAAGGATTGGGCGAAGGTAGCATGGTTATTAATTGACTGGTTATCGTTTTCCTATCCAATCTTTTAAATTCAACACGACGAGGTGAGGGTGCTCTGTTTTCTCCGACAGGATTCGCCGTGGAATATACGTATAATTGCTTTCCCTTTGATGGGACCGTATACTGCGAATGTTCCGACAGATCATTCTCGACTAATCCCAATGATTGATCCAAGTCAACCTTGAAATGGCTAGGGTTGTTCAGTTGTGTGGAAACAATTGGATTGTGCTGCGAATGGTGATATAGGCTCCTATGTAACTTTGATGATGTGGGTTTTTTTATTTAAGCGTTGTTTTGTCGTTAATTTTCGTACGATATCATCTACGAGACCGATACGAGCTCTGATAGTTGCTTCGCCACTGGCGAGGGTTTAACGTCTCGCCCTTCCTTTTAGAAAACAACGTAAATCAATTCATGTCTTTACCTCGATACAAGCATGCTGAAACTTTCAAACCCCGATCGAATGGTATTTGCAGGCTGCATAAACTTACCCAGCGTTGTATTTGATGTAGTCGTAGTAAGTGGAATGGGTTGAGTATTATTCTCACACTAGACAAGATATAATACCGACGCTGGCACACTAGGTCTGATAAGCGGTCCATGAGTTAAACTTTAACGTCTGTTTTAGAAAGAATTTAATTGTAATATGCAGTGAGAGGTTTTCTAACACAAAGTGCAATGTAACGTAATAAGTAGATCACAGCTGGTTTTAATCTCCATGTCATGCGTTATCAGGTGTCCAGAGGAATTATGTAATCTGCAGGGTATCGCACAATTACAACTGGTATTAATCTCTCGTGTGATGTATAATCAGATGTGAAGAGTGATTATGTAATCAGTAGCATGTGGCACAATAAGTACCGTAGGTCGGTATTAATTAATCTAAAATATAGCGATTGTAAAGATCTTAACTGAACTAAGAAATGTACCGTGAAATTTAAATAAAGCCTCGATGGGCCGCGAAATCCTTACGGGAAGCCGCCCTTAACTACAATTTCATTCAAATTAACTGGTATCCAGCTAGCACAGTCGGTAGTCGTTTATGTTTGTCAGTACGCTTAAGCCGGTGCTAGGGACCGTGTGATCATACCATTCAATGTGACCAGATGAACAGCTAGAATAAAAGCGTGGCTCGGATAAAAAATTTCCGTAATGGTTCTCGTGATATATTTAGATATATGCAGTTAGTATATTTGCCTGTGGAGTCATATGACTTCTTGTCCCCTTTTTCCATCTCCTTATTATGTTGTGTTTAAGGATACTGAGCCCTCCTGCACACACTGTTTCACATCCTC